>OY992881.1:31734792-31919792 GCA_963921405.1 Cepaea hortensis
TGAGATAGTGGCAACAGTCCGTGGTCTTCACACCTTCTCAAGTAGCCTAAACGTATATCTATATTTTACATTAATTCGTGTAGATACGAACACTCCATAGTATCTTCACGTGGGGGAACGAGCCATAAAATTAGCTTCTAGAAGGTGATCTTGATAGAGGATAGGAACCCATCCCCTTGGGCATACCCTGATAATATTCCTCAGATAATAAATTCCTCTTAAGTGGGTGTTACATTCTAAAAGATGAACCCATAATAAATAACCCTCACAAGTGAGACTTGCTCGCCTGGAATGAATTAATTATAATCTCCTCACTAGTTTGGATCCTTATAGAGGGACATTTAAACCCCTAGCAGCCCAAAAACAAGACTTCAGTCAGGAAGATTCGAACACAATGGAAATCTCATTATAGGTGGTTGATTGTGATATGGGAAGGGGGAAGTGTCATATTTACTCTGAATATGTCCTGTAGGGCTAAAGATTCAAAGAGTGTAACTTCGTGTGAATACGTTCCCATTATTACCTGAACATATGGTGCACATTGGTTAAATAAATTAGTGACATTGTGTTGCTAACCCATTTTTACATGCTATTTTTCTATCTTATAAAAGGGATCACTGAGGTCGAGCTTGACTGAGGCCCTAGAACACCCGAATTTTTTTCTACTGATATAGAAGATAAGGTAAAAATGGCTGAATTAGGCAAGTTGCGTAACCATCATATGGAGACAGGCAAATTGTGCGGTCTGGCAGGTAATGAGTTTGCAAAATATGTTTCGGATGAAAACATGAGAGATTACAGGCAGAAATTGCAGCAAAGGAGAATCAACTTCAGGCTGAAATAGAAAAAAAGGGACAAAGAACGTCAGCATGCTCTTCTTTTAGAAGAGAGGAAACTTCAGGCTGAAAGTGAGAATGTGTATACGAGCAAGATTGCCAGCCTCGAAGCTCCAGGGGCTGGAAGGATACTAACATTTGCAGATGATGTTCATGCATGCAGGCAGGGGAGGGACAGAGATTAAACAGCTCAAGAGATGCAGGCGACACTGGATAAAGTGATGGCGTAGTGTACGGAGATGAATGCCGTCATTAACCCAGAAAAAGCTTCTGTCTTGTGGTGCTCTCTGGAGAATAGGATTGTCAAAGCTGACCTCCCAAGCCTCATAATAAATGGTAGAGCTGTGAGTGGCAACGTGCAGAGTAGTAGGTAATGTTGATAACGAGGCGTTTTGAGACATGAGGTATGGAGGTATAGAGGGAGGAGCTGTAGGAGCCATGAGGAACGGTCGTATTTTAGTAAGCTCAAAGAAGGCGGAGTGGGGGAACATAATCTATGCATAATCGATTGGTGTGCGCAGGCTGTTACGGGTTGATGTATTCGTATCTTTGGTAAGATCGGCGAACATCTGTCAGCAAAAAGTCGATATTGTCCGTACCAGAAATAATGTGGTTTGTAAATTACACCTGTTGGCGATAGGTGGCGTTTTTAATCAGATCATCAGTATATGTAAACAATGAGAAATGAATTGAGACACGGGGGTAGTTGGTACCACAGTCGCATTGCAGATGGTGCGATAACCAATTCGGTAGAGTGTGACGGGGTATCACCAATGTGTAAAGAGGGTGCGTACTTGATGGGGGGGGGGGGTGTGGTGGGATATTGTCAATGTGTAACCGGGGTATCTAACGGGTCTAGTTGGTACCATAGACCCTCTCATTTGGAGGTGACAGGTTCGAATACTGCCGTGTGGTGGGGTAGTGTGGCAGTGGGCGAGTGTGTAACGGAGCTAAGTGGTATCCTTGGCGGTTCGAATCACGCTCCTGGTCGATAACGGTGTCCACCCTAGACGGGGACTTTTTAAATGTCTACTAAGGGGCGGTGAGGGCTTAGCGGTGAGAAGTAGTTGGTCATAGGGGCTGTGGTGGGATATCAATGTGTAACTGGGGTGTCTAGTTGCTGCCATAGCGCTTGACGGGTTCGAGTGTGGTGGAGTAGTGTAGTAGTAGTCGAGTGTGTAACGGAGCTAAATGGTATCATTGGCGGTTCGAATCACGCCCCTGGTCGCTAACTATAGCCAACATAGGCCCCCGATGTTCGAATCCAGCGGTATCGCTTTGCTTTTTTCTCAAAAAACCTAAGTTCCACAGCCAGCAGATTCAGCGGGACTGTTCAATGTCTTCACATTCATACAAAAGTACAGATTCTATGTAGCGCCGCAACACTCTTTTTCACGTAGCAATTGCCATCTTTTTGCTGGTCGTTATGTTTTTCATCTTGCAAAAGGTTATCTTCACCACGGCGATTCTTGTGCTAATCTCTTCAAGGCATCTCCCATCAGTTGTTATGAATGTTCCGAGATACTTGTATCTATCTACTCACTTGTTTCAGAATATTCCCATTTACATGTATATTACATCGTGGTATTTCGTTCTTCCTAGTGACAATCATAACCCGTGTCGTTTTATAATTTAATTCTAACCCTAGTTGTTCACCGGGTGCAACAACCGCCTCTACTAAATATTGCAGATCCTGCGCAGTGTCTGTTGATTACATAAATTATATGAAGGCAGTTGACAATTTAAATTAGATGAAGTTATTTTATTACATAAATTAAATGAAGACATTTGACTAGAAATATTTAATAAAACGACGAAAAAACGGAGATCTACCGGCGTGAGAAAAGCTTATAAGTATGTTAATGTCAGTTCCTGTGAACATATTTACCAAAAGCATTCTGCATAGTATATGCATATTTAGCTTTAAGGTGAAATCATTACTGCTGTACCGATCGGAAACACGAAGAACAGGTAGAATCAGCGGGGAAAGAAGACCCTGTTGAGCTTAGCTCTAGTCCGACTTTGTGAAGACACATGATTAGTGGGGGTGAAATGGCCTTTGGTAATAAGCATATTAGAGTAGATGGGTGGGATAAGAAGAATAAGACAGCTTACCAATTCCATGGTTGTTTATTTCACGGACACCCCGAGTGCCCCTTGACTAAGAATAGAGATGTTAACCCCGTAAACAACAAAAAATTTACTGACTTATTTGCCAAGACACGACAGATACATGACTATCTAGTTAAAGAAGCTAAAGTTAGTGTAAGTTGACTATTTGTTGTTCTATCTGGGCATGGTATGTATATTTTCACCACATCTTCACTGATGTTTTTCATCTTGTCTGCTCATTGCGCCCGCTTCACAGTCATACAAAAGTACAGGTTCTATGAAAGACAGAGACACTTTGCGGTTATTGTTAACCAAAATGACAAATGAGAGGTCGTTTAATATGTAAGTATTTGTAAATAAATATACACAGGGCTGGCTGGTATATAATGATAACAAAGGTAGCTAGTTTTAGAAAACGAAATAGAAGTGCTACCATAATAATATCCACACAATTGGTGTTACAGATTTCGCCTACTCCTCACCAAAATCAGACACCGAAGAAGGATAATGACATTTTTACAGTTGCGAAGTGCCGTATTAGAAGCCCAAATATTAACCTCAAGGTGCGGGTTATTCCAAATCTAGTGAGTGTCTTCATTCTGATCTAGAGTTGTTTACCGTGCCTCCCACGCAAACAGAGGTGGAATAATGACTATGTGTAGCTTAACTGTGGTGGCACCATCTGGAGATATTAATCAGATACTTAGTACCCAGTGAAGATGACAGATAACTGATGCGAGATATGGTCGCGTGGCCCTCAACAAAACATACATTGAAATAACGGTGAAATGAAATGTTGCGTCTCAGCGAAGCATTATTTTAGAAACCAAAGATTACAATCGATCTGAGAGGGTAACAATAGACAGGCTAATTCTACCAGAGAGGGGTGTCTTATACACTGGGTACCAACGACAGACAGCTGGCCAAAAAGAACAATACAGGTCTAGAGGGTACCATAGATCATATGGAGGTAACAGCTTCGATTCCGACGGGGTTGTGTGGCGGAAATATTGGTTGTGTTAATTAGCTGTGATGGAGTTTACATCTCCGATCAACAGGTTTTGAGAGGCCTAAATAGGCAGTAGTCTAAAGAATTCAAGTATATTATTACAAGTTAAATTACATAATAAAATAAATACAGTGATGTGTATAAAATTATAAAAAACAAAAAAGTAAAAAACACCAGTGTTACATTAGCAAATAAGTGAAAAACACAACGGTATGAATACATTGGTGTATTAGTTACATACAAATGGTACATACAACATGCTCTCATGTCAGCGTAACGGTCTAGCTGTTAAATCACATGACCACTATCTGTTCTATATTGCGACCAAATTTCACCGATCGCCCCTCACGGCAGCGTAACAGACTAACACTTAAACCAAGCGCCCGCTATCTGTTCTATATTGTTGCCAACAATTATGTGCATGCCGCCATCATTTGATGTGAGTTTGATGATGAAGCCTGTCAGGAAAAAACCATAGAGACATAGTAAAAGTGTAGTGAGAATACAACTCCAAGCGTATTGACTCTCGGTGTATCGTTATTCAGTTAACGTTTCCTGTTTCCTGCTCCAGTCTATTGTTGTAAAATCTTATCGAGGTGGACACTGTGGACCAAACCTACATGAGTGAAGTAGGATAGATACGGTTGTCATATGTGTCTTATAGGGCTTGGTCATTGGTTTTATAAAAACTTATCGATGGAAGAAAATGACCCTTATACTACAAACAGAATAAACATTTTTCATTCATTGGCACCTTGCCGTCTTGACAGACGATAGTTTGTGCTTTAAAAAGGCATAATAACTTTTAACTATGGCGGTAGCGAGTGTGACTGATAAGGCCAATTTGCGCTGTAAATGTCCGTTCACAGTGGGTGCATGTGAACACGTGGTCATCTCCACCATCATGCACCAAACATTTACATTAATAATAACCATAACAAACACATGACCAGCTACACTGGAGGTGGCAAATTGACAGTCTGCTTAGAGAAAACAGCGAATTTTCAACGAAAAGATAGTCTGTGTGTTATCTCCTTGGAAACGTAAATCTGGTTATATTTAAATAACCCTATGCACTCATGTCTCCCTTGAAAACTAGCGTAATGTCTGAAGAAGTTAAATTTGAGGCTTCAAAATATGTTTTCGTAGTATATGTATATATGAAGATATATACATGTGTTTTCTAACAACAAATTTCCGCATGCCGCGCTTTACATCCATACACAAGTATAGGTTCTATGAACGACACAACACCTACAAGTTGCTAACATTGGCACCGAGTTACCAACAGCATTTCTGTCTAGAGTCAATACCACACAACAAGACAATGCTTTTTCGGCCTCTGATTGAGGACAATAGATATAAACATAATTATGCAATGACCTCTTTACCACACTACCGAGAAAGTTAAAAATATCATTTTAAATACGCTGACGACCATAGTAACACAACCAGTTAATTCTGCTTGCTCACTTTGTGTAATACCCACACCTACTATAGATTGCAGAAAATACTCATTTCTACAACCAAGGTGAAAAATATCGGTCAAACTTATAAATGTCTCATCCAAACTTATGAAAAAATAGGAAAATTTGTTAACCTAAGGAGAAAAAATATTGACCCTGTAAAGAAACATTTACAACAAACTTATAAACATTAGGACAATTTGTTAACCTAATGAGAAAAAAATATCGACATAGAGAGCAATATTTCATCTAATCTTATCAAAAGTAGGAAAATTTGTCAACCGAAATGGGAAAAGGTCGGTCAAATACATAAATATCTCAAAAAATTATAAAAAGTAGGAAATAATAGGGGCCAAGTAAAAAATAGCTTACCCAGATTTATAAAAGGTAAGAAAATGTGTTAGCAAAAAGGGGAAAATATTGATCAAACTAAGAAACATGTCGACCGAACTAGGAAAATAAGTGAACCAAAGTAATAAAAATGTTGGGTAAATACAGAAATATGTTGACCAAACTTATAAATATCGCTGCTAAACTTATGAATACTAGGAAACTTTGTTAAACAAATGTGAAAAAATATCGACCAAACTTATAAAAATCTCCGCCAAACTTACGAAAAGTAGGAAACTTTGTTAAACAAAGTTGAAACTATATAGGTCAAACTTATAAATGACTCGTCCGAATTCATAAAAAGTAGGAAATAATGTTAACCAAAAGGGGCAAAATATTGACCAAGTAAAGAAATGTCTCGTCCAAAATTGTTAAAAGTAGGACAAATTTGTTAACCAAAGGTGAAAAAAGATCAGCCAAACAGATAAATATTTCAACTAAACTTAAAAACAGTAGGAAAAATGTTGCTTCTATAGTTATGTCAAACGTGTCTTGATCTTTTATTTGAAAAGACATTTCACAATACATAATCAGCAACGTCAGCACTTTCCCTCCTTTACATTACTGAAAGCTTCAACTTATCATTCCAGCGTTTCTGTTTAAGAACCACTTATACAGACTAATCACTCATCACTCCATACTCTTGATTTTTTTCTTTATAACACAAAGTGTCTCTGTCTTTCATAGATAGCTTTACAACTTTCCCATGTCACAGCACCAAGAGCTCCAAACCTTCGTTGTACATGAGCTTCAACGACATAGTAATAACAACATTTATGGCAATGCAGTCTATGGCTCCACCTGGGATAGTTTCGATATCATCTGAGTATTCGTCAGCAAAGATCCATTTCCTATAACTGATATCTTCAACTTTCCATACCACAATGTCTGCTATACTAATCTTCGATTGTTCCAGCTCTCAATACTGCAGGTGTTTTCTAGAAGTCTAGTGAAAATATCATTTCTCACTTTTTCCACTTATTTGCTAATGTAACACTGGTGTTTTTTACTTTTTTGTTTTTTATAATTTTATACACATCACTGTATTTATTTTATTATGTAATTTAACTTGTAATAATATACTTGAATTCTTTAGACTACTGCCTATTTAGGCCTCTCAAAACCTGTTGATCGGAGATGTAAACTCCATCACAGCTAATTAACACAACCAATATTTCCGCCACACAACCCCGTCGGAATCGAAGCTGTTACCTCCATATGATCTATGGTACCCTCTAGACCTGTATTGTTCTTTTTGGCCAGCTGTCTGTCGTTGGTACCCAGTGTATAAGACACCTCTTTCTGGTAGGATTAGCCTGTCTATTGTTACCCTCTCAGATCGATTATAATCTTTGGTTTCTAAAATAATGCTTCGCTGAGACGCAACATTTCATTTCACCGTTATTTCATTGTATGTTTTGTTGAGGGCCACGCGACCTATCCCGCATCAGTTATCTGTCATCTTCACTATCTGATTAATATCTCCAGATAGTGTCACCACAGTTAAGCTACACATAGTCATTATTCCGCCTCTGTTTGCGTGGGAGGCACGGTAAACAACTCTAGATCAGAATGAAGACACTCACTAGATTTGGATTAACCCCCACCTTGAGGTTAATATTTGGGCTTCTAATACGGCACTTCGCAACTGTAAAAATGTCATTACCCTTCTTCGGTGTCTGATTTTGGTGAGTAGGCGAAATCTGTAACACCAATTCTGTGTGGATATTATTATATAAAACTAACCACCTTTGTTATCATTATATACCAGCCAGCCCTGTGTATATTTATTTACAAATACTTACATATTAATCGACCTCTCATTTGTCATTTTGGTTAACAATAACCGCAAAGTGTCTCTGTATTTCATAGAACCTGTACTTTTGTATGACTGTGAAGCGGGCGCAATGAGCAGACAAGATGAAAAACATCAGTGAAGATGTGGTGAAAATATACATACCATGCCCAGATAGAACAACAAATAATCAACTTATACTAACTTTAGCTTCTTTAACTAGATAGTCATGTATCTGTCGTGTCTTGGCAAATAAGTCAGTAAATTTTTTGTTGTTTACGGGGTTAACATCTCTATTCTTAGTCAAGTGGCAGTCGGGGTGTCCGTGAAATAAACAACCATGGAATTGGTAAGCTGTCTTATTCTTCTTATCCCACCCATCTACTCTAATATGCTTATTACCCAAGGCCATTTCACCCCCACTAATCATGTGTCTTTACAAAGTTGGACTAGAGCTAAGCTCAACAGGGTCTTCTTTCCCCGCTGATTCTACCCGTTCTTCGTGTTTCCGATCGGTACAGCAGTAATGATTTCACCTTAAAGCTAAATATTCATATACTATGCAGAATTCTTCTGCTAAATATGTTCACAGGAACTGACATTAACATACTTATAAGCTTTTCTCACTTCACACTCCGTCGGTAGAATATGCTGTGGGACCATCTCCACCGTATATAGCCAGACAGACAGACAGACAGACAGAAGACAGGCAGTCAGGCAGACAGACAGACAGATAAGAAGGTAGGTAGTTAAATGGGTAGGTAAATAGGTAGGTAAATAGATAGATAGATAGATAAGTTGAAGCTTTCAGTAATGTAAAGGAGGGAAAGTGCTGACGTTGCTGATTATGTATTGTGAAATGTCTTTTCAAATAAAAGATCAAGACACGTTTGACATAACTATAGAAGCAACATTTTTCCTACTGTTTTTAAGTTTAGTTGAAATATTTATCTGTTTGGCCGATATTTTTTCACCTTTGGTTAACAAATTTGTCCTACTTTTAACAATTTTGGACGAGACATTTCTTTACTTGGTCAATATTTTGCCCCTTTTGGTTAACATTATTTCCTACTTTTTATGAATTCGGACGAGTCATTTATAAGTTTGACCGATATAGTTTCAACTTTGTTTAACAAAGTTTCCTACTTTTCTTAAGTTTGGCGGAGATTTTTATAAGTTTGGTCGATATTTTTTCACATTTGTTTAACAAAGTTTCCTAGTATTCATAAGTTTAGCAGCGATATTTATAAGTTTGGTCAACATATTTCTGTATTTACCCAACATTTTTGTTACTTTGGTTCACTTATTTTCCTAGTTCGGTCGACATGTTTCTTAGTTTGATCAATATTTTCCCCTTTTGGCTAACACATTTTCTTACCTTTTATAAATCTGGGTAAGCTATTTTTTACTTGGCCCCTATTATTTCCTACTTTTTATAATTTTTTGAGATATTTATGTATTTGACCGACCTTTTCCCATTTCGGTTGACAAATTTTCCTACTTTTTATAAGATTAGATGAAATATTGCTCTCTATGTCGATATTTTTTTCTCATTAGGTTAACAAATTTTCCTAATGTTTATAAGTTTGTTGTAAATGTTTCTTTACAGGGTCAATATTTTTTCTCCTTAGGTTAACAAACTTTCCTAATTTTTCATAAGTTTGGATGAGACATTTATAAGTTTGACCGATATTTTTCACTTTGGTTGTAGAAATTAGTATTTTCTGCAATCTATAGTAGGTGTGGGTATTACACAAAGTGAGCAAGCAGAATTAACTGGTTGTGTTAATATGGTCGTCAGCGTATTTAAAATGATATTTTTAACTTTCTCGGTAGTGTGGTAAAGAGGTCATTGCATAATTATGTTTATATCTATTGTCCTCAATCAGGCCGAAAAAGCATTGTCTTGTCGTGTGGTATTGACTCTAGACAGAAATGCTGTTGGTAACTCGGTGCCAATGTTAGCAACTTGTAGGTGTTGGGTCGTTCATAGAACCTATACTTGTGTATGGATGTAAAGCTCGGCATGTGGAAATTTGTTGTTAGAAAACACATGTATATATCTTCATATATACATGTACTACGAAAACATATTTTGAAGCCTCAAATTTGACTTCTTCAGACATTACGCTAGTTTTCATGGGAGACATGAGTGCATAGGATGATTTAAATATAACCAGATTTACGTTTTCAAGGATATAACACACAGACTATCTTTTCGTTGAAAATTCGCTGTTTTCTCTAAGCAGACTGTCACTTTTGTCACCTCCAGTGTAGCTGGTCATGTGTTTGTTATGGTTATTATTAATGTAAATGTTTATTCTGTTTGTAGTATAAGGGTCATTTTCTTCCATCGATAAGTTTTTATAAAACCAATGACCAAGCCCTATAAGACACATATGACAACCGTATCTATCCTACTTCACTCATGTAGGTTTGGTCCACAGTGTCCACCTCGGTAAGATTTTACAACAATAGACTGGAGCAGGAAACAGGAAACGTTAACTGAATAACGATACACCGAGAGTCAATACGCTTGGAGTTGTATTCTCACTACACTTTTACTATGTCTCTATGGTTTTTTCCTGACAGGCTTCATCATCAAACTCACATCAAATGATGGCGGCATGCACATAATTGTTGGCAACAATATAGAACAGATAGCGGGCGCTTGGTTTAAGTGTTAGTCTGTTACGCTGCCGTGAGGGGCGATCGGTGTAATTTGGTCGCAATATAGAACAGATAGCGGTCATGTGATTTAACAGCTAGACCGTTACGCTGACATGAGGGCATGTTGTATGTACCATTTGTATGTAACTAATACACCAATGTATTCATACCGTTGTGTTTTTCACTTATTTGCTAATGTAACACTGGTGTTTTTTACTTTTTTGTTTTTTATAATTTTATACACATCACTGTATTTACTTTATTATGTAATTTAACTTGTAATAATATACTTGAATTCTTTAGACTACTGCCTATTTAGGCCTCTCAAAACCTGTTGATCGGAGATGTAAACTCCATCACAGCTAATTAACACAACCAATATTTCCGCCACACAACCCCGTCGGAATCGAAGCTGTTACCTCCATATGATCTATGGTACCCTCTAGACCTGTATTGTTCTTTTTGGCCAGCTGTCTGTCGTTGGTACCCAGTGTATAAGACACCTCTTTCTGGTAGGATTAGCCTGTCTATTGTTACCCTCTCAGATCGATTATAATCTTTGGTTTCTAAAATAATGCTTCGCTGAGACGCAACATTTCATTTCACCGTTATTTCATTGTATGTTTTGTTGAGGGCCACGCGACCTATCCCGCATCAGTTATCTGTCATCTTCACTATCTGATTAATATCTCCAGATAGTGTCACCACAGTTAAGCTACACATAGTCATTATTCCGCCTCTGTTTGCGTGGGAGGCACGGTAAACAACTCTAGATCAGAATGAAGACACTCACTAGATTTGGATTAACCCCCACCTTGAGGTTAATATTTGGGCTTCTAATACGGCACTTCGCAACTGTAAAAATGTCATTACCCTTCTTCGGTGTCTGATTTTGGTGAGTAGGCGAAATCTGTAACACCAATTCTGTGTGGATATTATTATATAAAACTAACCACCTTTGTTATCATTATATACCAGCCAGCCCTGTGTATATTTATTTACAAATACTTACATATTAACCGACCTCTCATTTGTCATTTTGGTTAACAATAACCGCAAAGTGTCTCTGTATTTCATAGAACCTGTACTTTTGTATGACTGTGAAGCGGGCGCAATGAGCAGACAAGATGAAAAACATCAGTGAAGATGTGGTGAAAATATACATACCATGCCCAGATAGAACAACAAATAATCAACTTATACTAACTTTAGCTTCTTTAACTAGATAGTCATGTATCTGTCGTGTCTTGGCAAATAAGTCAGTAAATTTTTTGTTGTTTACGGGGTTAACATCTCTATTCTTAGTCAAGTGGCAGTCGGGGTGTCCGTGAAATAAACAACCATGGAATTGGTAAGCTGTCTTATTCTTCTTATCCCACCCATCTACTCTAATATGCTTATTACCCAAGGCCATTTCACCCCCACTAATCATGTGTCTTTACAAAGTCGGACTAGAGCTAAGCTCAACAGGGTCTTCTTTCCCCGCTGATTCTACCCGTTCTTCGTGTTTCCGATCGGTACAGCAGTAATGATTTCACCTTAAAGCTAAATATTCATATACTATGCAGAATTCTTCTGCTAAATATGTTCACAGGAACTGACATTAACATACTTATAAGCTTTTCTCACTTCACACTCCGTCGGTAGAATATGCTGTGGGACCATCTCCACCGTATATAGCCAGACAGACAGACAGACAGACAGAAGACAGGCAGGCAGGCAGACAGACAGACAGATAAGAAGGTAGGTAGTTAAATGGGTAGGTAAATAGGTAGGTAAATAGATAGATAGATAGATAGATAGATAGATAGATAGATAGATAGATAGATAGATAGATAGATAGATAGATAGATAGATAGATAGATAGATAGATAGATAGATAGATGGGTGGGTAAACAGACAGACAGACAGACAGACGGATAGATAGATAGATAGATAGATAGATAGATAGATAGATAGATAGATAGATAGAGAGAGAGAGAGAGAGAGAGAGAGAGATAGAAAGATAGATAGATAGATAGATAGATAGATAGATAGATAGATAGATAGATAGATAGATAGGTAGATAGATAGATAGATAGATAGATAGATAGATAGATAGATAGATAGATAGATAGATAGATAGATAGATAGATAGATAGATAGATAGATAGATAGATAGATAGATAGATAGATAGATAGATAGATAGATAGATAGATAGATAGATAGATAGATAGATAGATAGATAGATAGATAGATAGATAGATAGATAGATAGATAGATAGATAGATAGATAGATAGATAGATAGATAGATAGATAGATAGATAGATAGATAGATAGATAGATAGATAGATAGATAGATAGATAGATAGATAGATAGATAGATAGATAGATAGATAGATAGATAGATAGATAGATAGATAGATAGATAGATAGATAGATAGATAGATAGATAGATAGATAGATAGATAGATAGATAGATAGATAGATAGATAGATAGATAGATAGATAGATAGATAGATAGATAGATAGATAGATAGATAGATAGATAGATAGATAGATAGATAGATAGATAGAAAGAACGAAAATCTTTATTTTCAAAGGGTTAAGAATTGGGCACGCAGGCCTGTCTGACATTCTGCCCTTCTTCTCTATTTCCTCTCATACATTCTTTCATTCAACATCTCTTATAAAGCAATTCTTTGACAACAAAAGAACAATAAGCATTAAAAACACATGAAAAATAATCAATAATACATGACTCGTTGAGGCAATGTTTAACATGGGCATCATAAATACCCAAGGCGGGTGTAACGTGCCACACATATGGGAATGTTTTTTTAATTTTGGGCTAGTTGTCGTTCGAGATAATTTACCATTATTATTGTCTTTGTTGCTGTCTTTTTTTAAAGGGGGCATGTAGTCTGTTCTGAGGTAGTGTTCAAACAGGTTGCGACTGTATGTATAATGATTGGTGGTGTCTTTGATTTCTTGTGGAAGATTGTTCCACAGCTGAATGGCAGAGTATGCTAAGCTTGTTTTATATGTTTAGGGACATGAAGTATATTTAGTCGTTCAATATGTCTTGCGTTATATTTAAACAATGGCCAAAGGTAGCTTGGGGCATTTTGAAATAGGATTTTGTGAGTTAGTTTAGCCTTATTAAAAAGTAGGCGTTTGTAGAGTGGCAGTAACTGAAGACGTTAGACCTGTAGATAGATAGATAGACAGACAGACAGACAGACAGACAGACAGACAGACAGACAGACAGACAGACAGATAGGCAGGCAGGCAGGTAGGCAGGTAGGTAGGTAGATAGGTAGATAGATAGATAGATAGATAGATAGATAGATAGATAGATAGATAGATAGATAGATAGATAGATAGATAGATAGGTGGGTGAGTGGGTGGGTGGGTAGGTAAGTAGGTAGGTAGGTAGGTAGATAGGTAGGTAGGTAGGTTGCTCCATTGCATACAGCTTTATAAATAGTCTCTAGGGGATTCTCTATGGCGAAGTGTTCAAGCCGTTTGACTCGTGCTCCGAAGGTTGTGGGTTCGATTCCGGGCCGCGTCCTTCGGTTTTCGAGTTAAATGTTTCGGAGACTCTTGTGGGTCGTCGCTAAAAGCTACGGAGTTGGTGCTTTGTACGACGCTTTCCGTGCTGCGGAAAGAGACCGAGCCATATGGGATAACACCCGATGCAGCGAAGTCGACCCTGTCGACGTTTAAGCGACTTTTTTTTACAGCATTATAAATATCCCATAGGTAAAATTTATTGCAGAGACCATACTTAAATATCCAATAGTGCAACTCCTTTGCAGACAGCATTATAAATAATACGTAAGTAAAATGCCGGTCTCCCTGGCCAAGTGGTTAACAACGTTGTTCGTAATTCGTATATTCTCGTGTGGAAAACTACGCGAAATTTGGCAGCGGATCGCACAGCGCAGGTAACTTTCGGGGGTATGTGAGCAGGTCGTTCAGAAAGCAATGGCAAACTACTGAGCATAAATCTTGCCTAGTACATCAACAGCAGTTGCAAAATGCTGGTGTTGACTGCAACGTCCTGTAAGGGATATGCAACATTTATTGCTGAGAACGTACATAAATAACTCCATTGTGAAACTCCATTGCAGACAGCAATATAAATAACCCGTAGGTAAAGTTTATTACGCCGGTCTCTCTGGCTGTGGGGTTACAACACTTTCTCTCTGTAATCCCGTTTATCACGCAGAGTCTCGTGGCGGAGCGAGAGCTGAGGAGGTTCGACCCCCGCTCGTGACTTGCGGGATACTGAGCCGGCCGCTCAGAAAGCAATGGCAAACTACTGAGCGTAATCTTGCCAAGAGATCAACATACAGCTGAAAGATGCTGGTGTTGACAGCTAAGTCCTGTAAAAGGATATGCAAAAAAAAAAAAAAAAAAGTTTATTACAGAAAGCGTACATAAAAGGGGATTGTTTGAAGATAGCTTTCAGATTCTTAACGCGCTTTACAGTAGCTGGGCATCCGATTATGAGAGGTGGCAGCACAGTGCAGTGGGACGGGAGGAGGAATGAATTAGGGAAAGAAAAATTTAGAGGCATCCAGTCAAGGGGTTGTCCCCGGGCATCAAAGAACCTCTGCATGCCATTAATCCATCATGTGCTATGGGCGGTCATGTTTTGCCATCTCACTCGATCACCAAAGTCGTGGATCAGCTCAGTGTTCCTGTCTCGATCATACCACATGGCCAAGCCATCCAGGTATTTACTTCTCGGTCTTCCCCTTGGTTTATTCCCTTCGATCTTGCCAATTGTCACCAAGTTCTCCAAGTCATTTCTTCTCATAACATGCCCAACAAATTTTGACTGTTTACGTCAAATGACTCTAATCAGTTCATGATCTTCATTTGATTTACTTCTTGAAGGACTAGTTCATTGTTTTTTTTTTCTGTCTGCCCATGGTATTCTGGTCATTTTCCTCAGAAACCACATTTCCACAGCCATCAGATATTTTTCATCTTGACTGCCCATTGTCCACGCTTCACAACCATTCAAAAGTACAGGTTCTATTTAGCACTTCAACACTCTTTTTCTCGTTTACCGGTGTTCGTTTCTAAGTTATAGCAGTGGTTTATGGACATTTACCATGGCAGTCGCATATTTTTATAGACCGATCTGCATTTTATCAACAATGAAGAACTTGAAAATGTTGCAGACTTTAAAGATATTGGCGCCATAATTAGCAGCAATGGCGACTGAAGTAAGACGCAGCTGGCCATAGCAATACGTAGGGATTAAAAAGTATTATGAACCTATAGCACAGCACCAACACACAGGTTAAGGTAACATTTTTGAGAAGATGCATATCCTTCCTGTGGCAACATATGGATATAAGTAATGGACAATCTCGCAAGCACTAAAGAAGAACACAGTTGGGGTTTTTGAGCCCTGGTGTTAATGAAAATTTATAGAATACCGTGAACCTAGAAGAAGAAAACATACTGATATTCTACAAGATCCCAACATCGAAGAAATCTGGCACATTAGCACCATCATATTTCGGAAATTAAAATACACCACTTATATGAAACGTCACAGTAGCTTGGAAAGGGCAGTGGTGGAAGGTATGGTTCTTGGAACAAGAGGCAGCGGTCAGTCAGTACGAATAATGACACAAGAGATTGCAGAGATCATGAGGAGGAAGAAATGGCAAGAGAAGGGACTGGGAGGCTTTTCAGCGCGCCGAGATGATTGCGGGGTTCTGCAGACTACCTGCTACATCAGTGGTTCTCAACCTTTTTTGGCCCGTGCCCCCCTTCACCATATTTTCAGAACGTCATCCCCCCCCCCACTTCCTATCAAAAATTTGTCCCGTGCCCACCTTCACCGTATTTTCAGAACGTCATACCCACCTGTTATATTTCCTATCTAAAAATCCCCCCCACCCCTACATAGTATACGTAAACATGGAAGGTAAATTTAATAGCATATACTAAAACAAGTCTAGACATCCACATAAAACATGATTTGTGGGTCTACTTACTTTATAAAATGAATTTTAGAAGGATGAGACATACATAACTGTAAAGTATGAAGGGAAAAACAATATCAAGTAATCGGTTCTTGTATTAACGCGATCTTGAAATAGTCTTCATTCCCCCCCCCCCCCCCCCTGGAAACCCTAACATTCCACCATGGGGGGGGGGGGAATTCCTCACCGGTTGAGAACCACTGTGTTAAATGCTGAATCAGCACTTTTGGATGATATGGTCAATATAACGCCTGTCGTCTTTACTTCCTATGACAATTCCTGGTCTGTCAATCAATCAGGTACCGTCTCCACAATGAAGGTTGGCTGCAATGGATCTCCAGCACTGTCTGTCTCTCGCCTTGACTGTACATTCTGTCAGACTGATGTTCGTCCATCTCTTGATGTTATCTTCCCACTTGTATCGTTGTCTACCTCTTGCTAGCTTGCCCTCCAGTATAGTTTTTATAAAAGCATTCCTCCAGTATAGTTTTTATAAAAGCATTATGTATTTTAATGTAGCCTAAATATTTCCCTTGCCTCATTTTTATTTATTTCTTCAACTCTCTTTTCTTTCCCAATTTTTCTAGAACCTCTGTATTTGATTATTTCTGTTTTCATGAAATACAACCTATTCGTCTGTATATCCACACCTCCAGGGTCTGTATTCGACTTTCTAGTTGCTTGTTCAATGTCCAAGCTTCCGCGCCATACAGTAGTGTTGAATATACTAAACATTTGACAATTCTCATTTTCAATGCGTTGTTAATTTCTCTAGATGTTAATACTGTTTTCATGTTGTTGAAAGCATTTTATCCATTCGTATTGTCTTTTTGATTTCTATTTCACTTCTGCCATCATCTGTTATTATATGAATGAATCACCAAAAATCAAGAAGTAAATTGTGAGCTTTACTAATACACGATTACAAAAAAACAAATTAGACGTTGCGGCCCAAGCCTTCGTCAGCACAGAAAAGACAAACACAAACCAACACAAAACTACATGAAACACTAAATGACAATACTATTAAGGATACTTATCTGAATCTGTGTCCTAGCTTAGAGTGACTGGCGATTGACACGAGTTCGACGGCTATCAGTGGATTTTATGGGCCGAATGTATGGTCAACGGGTCAAAGGTCAAAACGTCAGAAGCTCAGCTATTGGCTAAACACCTCGGCGGGAATGGGGTGCGATGGAGAGGCGCCCATGTGGACAAAAGTTAAAATTGGATAGCCGAAGATGTCACGGACTCACTGTGCAATTGGCAATTTCTCTTTGTGTTCTCGAAACACAGTGTCGGAAGATTTCATTGCGTTGGTCCTCACAGAGGAGGCATGAGTAGCGGTCGCTCGGAAAACGATTGCAAACCTCCGAACGCAAACCTGCCAAGAAATCCCAAACAGCAGAAATAATGCTGGGGTAGACTGCGACGTCCTGCAAAGGACATACCGTTAGTTAGTTAGTTAGTTAGTTTAGTTAGTTAGTTAGTTAGTCGCAGTTCCAACATCACAGCAACGGGTCGTAACCATTATGCTCCGTTCCTGTGCCAGTGAATATCACACAAAATGCTCCCCACTGCCCAATGTGAAAAGTGGAAAAGACAGGAGTCTCGACAAACAACAGCCCGCACAGATACACTGTGCATAATGCCGCCACCAGAATGTCAACAAACCAGTCCCCCACGAACCACCCTTTTCATCTCTGATGGAATCGGCAGTCATTTCCCTATTTGAATGTTTCCTAGATGTTCACCCACACAGTCCACGAAAATACAGTTCATCACTGATGGCAGTGGCAGTAAACCAGAAGCCCATCTGCCACGCATTTCTGCATAAGGCAAAAACCGGTCAACTCTGGGACATAGCCACCTGCCATCACTCCGAACATGCAGTCACGTTCCAAAAAACCTCAGGCAGATTCAAAAGCATTTCACATGAATCTCACAGCTCACAGTGTCGCGCCACGCACTCACTCAGTAGCAGGGCGACGGAACCATCAAGCCTCCTTAGTCGCCTCTTACGACTTGCGTGGTAGGCTACAGTGTTGCTATTCTTTGCTTCCCTTATGGGCCCCGGCAACACACGGGAAAAAGGACATACAATTACCTTTTAGTGGACTATACAACTGGGGGAGGGGGTGGGGTTTGGAAGTTAAATGAAACTGTGTTGGACATTGAGGCCGTGAGGGGAGAGTGTACCCAACTGGAAGATGAGACGGTTTTCCAATGTTTGACGATCCCGTTCGTGGGATGCGCACGATTTGATCGCCATGACCTGTATGTCAGCCACTCCACAGTGGTCAGGACTGTTGAAGTGCATGGATACTGGTTTCTGGGCGCCACTGTTGATGTCAGAAAGATGTTGTCTTAATCTGTTATTATGTGTCCATAGGAGAAACTTGTTACTTGTTCTAGTATCTCCCCGTTTACTCTGATGTTCATTGATGACCTTTACTTTCCATTGATTTCCTTTCCTTTCCATTCCAATTCCTGGTACGAGCGACCAAAGTTGGAATGTTTTGTTCCGCGATGTTTCTCCATCTGTGTTTAGCCATACTGCCTTGTCTTGTTTTGATTAATGGCAGCCATGTTCATTGCGTATAAAAAAATATGTCCATATTAAATTTTATAATAAGCGACGATGTCAAGGCTGCGTGTAATTGAAACCTTAACGGTGAAACACGCACTGTGTGTGACTGCACGCACGGACAGGAAAGTCATAAATTTAACATAATTTACGAGGGTAAGTTAATAAGTAAGTCACTAATGGCTGTAGAAAAATAACTAAATAAAATAACACCTTAAAACCAGTTTATATTTATACATACATTGTCCCTTTATTTCTCAACATAATTTCCACCAACATTGATGCACTTATCCCATCGTTTTATCAGTCTTACTAAACCGGCTTCATAGAACTGCGTGCTCTGTTGTCTAAACCACATTTTCACTTCACATTCAACTTCGGCGTCAATCGCGAAATGTCTCCCGCCAAGGTGGGTTTTCAGTGGACTTAGCCCCTAGCGATATCCCATAAAGCTGGTTATAAAATGTTACGAGGGCGAGTCAATAAGTAAGTCACAAAATGCTGTGGGATGGCAGGTAAATAAAAATAAAGCACGCGGTTCTATGCAGCCAGTCTGGGAGGACTGATACAACGATGGGATAAGTGCATCAATGTTGGTAGAAATTATGTTGAGAAATAAAGGGACAATGTATATATACAAATAAACTGGTTTAAAGTTATTATCATAGTTATTTTTCTACAGCCTTTGTGACTTACTTATTAACTTACCCTCGTAGCTGCTAGGTTTCACCACGTACTTACATAAATGAGATATCGTTGTCAACGGTAAAGCTCTGGAAATGTACACCAGAGCTGAAAAATGCAAGCAGAAAAAAACCGAGGACGTAACGACAACAAGCTTCATCGGCAAGGGGTTTAGAAGGCAAGCGTATCGACTTCGTTGCACCTCGTTTTATCCCATATGGCTCTGTTTATTTCCGTAGGGCGTCCTGCCGAAAGCGTTGCATAAAGCACGAACTCTGTAGTTCCAGCGACGACCCCCAATATTCTCCGAGAAAATTGCACTCGTGAACCGAACGACGTGGCCCTGAATCGAACCCACAACCTTCGGAGCCAGAGGCAAGCGGGAACCACTTCGCCAAGGAGACTTCCGTCACCAGCAAATGCTGTACAACAGAGCAACGGCTGTGTGCTGTGCTGTGCTGTGCTGTGCTGTGCTGTGCTGTGTTATATTGTTTGGTATCCACTGAATTACAATTATCTACTTATTTATTTGTTATACTTTTAAATTTTAACCTCATGGAGGTAACATTTGTGCGCCCAACGCCATACGCCTAGGCACTGTTTCACGTAACGTTCTGCCGGGCGTACATTGCTTTGGGCATCAGGTAAACAATTTGGTTTAAGCCTAACCTTGGAATACCATAGAATCTTTGCTATGTTAGCTGTCGGTGCCCTGGTTTATTTAATGCGCCAGCTTACTAAAGCAGTGTCCAAGGATTTTAATCATGAAAAGTGGCAGGACCTTATTTCAGCCCTGTACTGACACCTGACCGCCTTGACAGACGACAGTTTGTTGAATCGTTCCTCCAAAAAGGCATAATTACTACAACCCATGGTGAGGACCAGGGATGGAGTTATACCTCTCAATAGCACAAAGTATGGGCTAAATGTTAGAGTCCATGTGTTGCCCATGCAGCATGGTCTCTATCTCGGAATGCCTAGTTTTCTCCAGAGGAAAGGTAACATCAATACATATGGAACAGGACAAGGTGCCATATCAGCAAATCAATGCTCTAACTGTCTGCCTCTTGGAGCTTCGATCATAGAAAAGTTGCGGATCAAGGCTTAGGGCCTGGTCTGCGCTGCCATGACATTTTGTCTTTATATTGCATTTCCTCGCACCAGGATAAGGCTTGTGCCCTTCCAATTGCGATCCATCGTCCGAAGCCGTTGACACGATGTGGGGTGTTGGGGTTGATGACTGCCACTCAACATTCGGTGCTGACAGAAAGCAGGTAGTACTGTCCACTATCATACGGTAGCTCAGCCCTACTGCCAGGGCAAGTAACAACGATTTCCTGGGAAAAGGTAGTGAAAGTAGAATATTATAAACAACTATAAGAAAGAAACTGAAGTCATTGTTTGGTTGTGCAGTGGGAAGAGATGTGCAGGAAAACATGGTGACGACCGGAAAGATCAATGGGAGAAGTCGCAGAGGCAGAGAGAAATCAAATATGCTGGATCTAGAGCACCAAGAACCGAGACGTATGGAAAGACATGATCACCAACGACAGCACAAATAGTTTACTATATAACATTTTAGCACTCTCTTTCTGACACTCAATGATAGTGACCTATTGCATAAGATATTTTTCATTTTCCGAAATACAGCTTTTGCTTGTCCTGTTCAGATGTTCATGAACACCCATGCTTTATAAAATACATGTTTATCTTGGACTCTTCCTCCTTTGGCCAGTATTTTGCCTTCTGGCTCTCTCTTTGTCGCTTCTTCTTGTCTTATAATGTATTCACGCCAGGAAACACTTTGGTCTTCTATTATGTTAAGAAGTATTCTTTGCTCTATACTTTTTTCCCTGGAACTTGTCGGTTTCAGGTTTTTTAAAATTCTGTTAATATTATTTGGTAACTTCAGAAGAAAAAAAATTCAGTAGCAGGAATGTGCTGTGGGAATGTGAAGTGTGGGTTTGTGAAGTGTGGGTTTGTGAAGTGTGGGTATGTGAAGTGTGGGTATGTGAAGTGTGGGTATGTGAAGTGTGGGTATGTACAGTGTGGGTACATGCTGTGTGGGTATGTGAAGTGTGGGTATGTGCAGTGTGGGTATGTGCAGTATGGGTATGTACAGTATGGGTATGTACAGTGTGCGTATGTGAAGTGTGGGTATGTGCAGTGTGCGTATGTGAAGTGTGGGAATGTGAAGTGTGGGTATGTGCAGTGTGGGTATGTGCAGTGTGGGTATGTGCAGTGTAGGTATGTACAGTGTGGGTATGTATAATGTGGGTATGTGAAGTGTGGGTATGTGCAGTGTGGGTATGTACAGTGTGGGTATGTATAATGTAGGTATGTGCAGTGTGGGTATGTGCAGTGTGGGTATGTTCAGTGTGGGTATGTGCAGTGTATGTATGTGCTGTGTGGGTATGTGCAGTGTGGGTATGTATAATGTGGGTATGTGCAGTGTGGGTATGTATAATGTGGGTATGTGCTGTGTGGGTATGTGCAGTGTGGGTATGTATAATGTGGGTATGTGCAGTGTGGGTATGTATAATGTGGGTATGTGCAGTGTGGGTATGTTCAGTGTGGGTATGTGCAGTGTGGGTATGTGCAGTGTATGTATGTGCTGTGTGGGTATGTGCAGTGTGGGTATGTGAAGTGTAGGTATGTACAGTGTAGGTATGTATAGTGTGGGTATGTGCAGTGTGGGTATGTGCAGTGTGGGTATGTGCAGTGTGGGTATGTGCAGTGTGGGTATGTGCAGTGTGGGCATGTGCAGTGTGGGTATGTGCAGTGTGGGTATGTGCAGTGTGGGTATGTGCAGTGCCAGTCCCATGCTATTGTTTAGGCCTATGTGTACACACGGATGGTGACCAGTTTGTCCAGTAGAGAACAACGCATGCATTCATATTACCTTCGTCCGAACGCGTTCTTGCCATTTTCAGAGTAACGTCCTAACCTTTACACCAACGCACCTGTTTCTTTCTTCAGTTAACACATCTTAAATACCACCCAAGCGCTTACAATCACCGTCACCCATTGTCCGTGTTTCAGAAACCTAGACCATGTTAGCAGGAGGTGACAAAGCTGGATTGAAGGCTGTGTGATGTATTCTAAGATTGCCGTTCCAGTCTCCCGACTAACCAACATGTCATTACAAACCCCCTGTCTTTATTGGGTCACACAAATATTGACCAGTTATCTCGTACCTAGCACCAATTACAGGATCTGGTGTTATCTGGCTACACGCCTTGTTCGCCAACAGTTAATTCCCCATGGGCAAACACTTCAGCCATGTGGGCAGAAGCTATAACGAGAGAAACAAACAGATTAACGAGCTTGTGATGCAGGCCTAACGTACTGTATACGTTCGGCATCCACCAGTTTCAACTCAGTTATGCTTCGTTATGTCCGGTATTCTTCCCTGGGGATCTCGTCTTCCTTACCTCCCCGTCCTCCTTGTAATGTTCGCAGTATTGTATCAATAGACCAGGTAATATCTTTACTTGCTTCTGAAGTAAGTTCAACCCGAGTCACGGTAACCTCCTGCAGAATTGAAACTGACGGAATTGTTAGGCGCCTTCCATATTTAATCAGTTTCCACTGCCGTGCAGATAGCTATCTTGGCTACGGTGGTGACGGGAGACGGGGTCGATTCCGTAACTATAGCGACCAGCGGAATGCCGAATCAGGTGATCTATTTCGCACACCGAATCATTAAATAGATATCAGTCTTCTTTCTCCGAATTTGAGAAGGACGAGATTAGGAGTCACGAAACTGATCAATATGTAAAATAACACCCGTCACCTAACAGACGTAACACATTTATATATCACGCCTGCGAAGCAGCGTCTGCCATAGCATCGCCCTTTTAAAACAATTTTAGTAATATTTGTGTGCACATTTTAAATGGCAAAGAATGACGACTTCTGGCAGCATTTATTCTTATTTTCATTGTCCATGAAGTGCGTCGTTGGTAATCATGTTTGTCTACGGCCTTCTGTCTCGTTTACTGCCAATCATTACTGATACCGATGATCCTCTCATGCCACCATGACAAAATGCCCTGCTTCTTCTCTCACACTCTTCCCTTCAGTTTTCCAGTTGTAACTGCGTACTCCAGCTTTCCATTTCTCACTACGTACTCCAGATTTCCAGTTGTCACGAAGTACTCCAGCTCTTCATTTGTCACGATATATTCCAGCTTTCCCGTTCTCTTAGATGCCCAAAGTATGTGAGCTATCGCCTTCTGACTGTAGTAACCAGTTCTGTTTGTGAGTTATCTTTTCTTCAAGATATCTTCATTACGCCTTTTATCTATCTGCTGTATTCTCATCATTCTTCTACAATAACACTAGCGTGTGCTCTGGCAGCACACGAGCTGCATTTTATTTACGGCGCCATTGCAGCCTTGAAACAAAGTTCATACCGACCTGCGATAATATCCGTTTACAATTTATTTTCATTTAAGTGAATGACGACTTCAGGCACCGTACAGCTTACGTTTCATTGCGGTGCCATTTTAACCTTGAAAGAAGGTTCATACTGGCCTACCATAACACCCGTTTGCACTTACAGAAGATTTGATACATGGAATGGTTTGTATTTAATTTTACTAGACTTTTCTCGCTGAGATTGATGTGTGTGATTTATAATACCGCCTTACGTACCCTCGCAGGTATGCATGTAAGTATGCACGTGTGAACGTGTGTATTATGTTAGAAATATTACAGGCGAGAGGATAGACTTCACTGAACCGGGTTTTAACCATTGGTTTCGGTCTCTCTCCTTAGCCGCCTGGCGGAACACGAGCCCAGCATGGTATGGTAATTTGCCAAATGAAGACCATAACGAAAGGGTTAGGTAATATTGAGATCCATCCATCCATCCATCATGTGCCATGCCGGTAAGCGTGGGCGGTCATGTTCTGCCATCTCACTCGATCAACAGAGTCGTGGATCAGTTCCGTGTTTTTGTCTCGACCATGCCACAAGGCCAAGCCATCCAGATACTTGTTTCTAGGTCTTCCCCTTGGTCTGTTCCCCTCGATCTTACCAGTTGTCACCAAGTTCTCCAAATCATTTCTTCTCATAACATGCCCAAAAAATTGTGACTGTCTACGTCTAATGTCTCTGATCAGTTTACGATCTTCATTTGTTTCTTGAAGGACTTGTTCATTGGTCTTTCTGGCTGTCCATGGAATTCTTTGCATTTTCCTCAGAAACCACATTTCTACAGCCATCAGATTGAGATAGAAACAGAAAAAGCCAGCAAAGAGAGAGAGAGAGAGAGAGAGAGAGAGAGAGAGAGAGAGAGAGAGAGAGAGAGAGAGAGAGAGAGAGAGAGAGAGAGAGAGAGAGAGAGAGAGAGAGAAACGAACGAACTTTATTTTCAAAGTGTCACAAATTGGGCACCAGTCTTACATTCGGCCCCTCCAACCACTAATCTTTGGTACATCAATTATCTGGTGTGCATGTTACATTCACATAGAAAAAAAAAACATTATCGAATGAACACAGACAGACAGACAGACAGACAGACAGACAGACAGACAGACAGACAGACAGACAGACAGACAGACAGACAGACAGATAGACAGACAGACAGACATTAGGCAGGGGCAGAAAGAGAAAGAAAAGGATAGGCTAAGAAGTGGAGGAAGACAGAAAGAAACAGCGAGAGACAGAGCGAGAAACACACTCAGAGAGAGAGAGAGAGAGAGAGAGAGAGAGAGAGAGAGAGAGAGGGGACAGACAGACAGAGAGGGACATAGAAAGAGGCAGGGATAAACAAATAGACAGACGGAACGAGAAACTGAGTGCGACAGAGAGAGAGAACATTTCTGTAAGCAGTCAAGAGGCTCATTTGTATGTCAGACAACTTGACATAGAAGGTCGACGTCTCTAGTGTAAGTTTGACCCGCCACATTGATCCCCAAGGTCAAACAAATCAATCCCCGCAAAACGAAAATGACGCAAGTTCGACAATTCAACAAAAGATCAAAAGGTGGTGACGGGACAGGGACACTATCAGGTCTGTTTAGTGAGTGGAATGGAGTATGGAGTATGCCAGTAAACGTGAGAAATAGTGTTTAAGTGCCATGGTAAATCTATGCTTTGTATGTATGGCAATCATGGACCATAAGAAGACAGGCTGAGAAAACATCTGATCGTGGTTTCTGAGGAAAATGCAAATAATACCATTGGACATACGCACGCACGCACGCACACACACACACACACACACACACACACACACACACACTTATAATCTCATCTCGTCTTGTTCCTCTTATACCTTGCCGTGTCGAGGTGAAGTATAAACCGCCGGAGAGTGCCCGCTTATGAGTTTCATGTATCGTGATTCCCTTGGACTCTGTTATTCCGCTGTCCATCGTTTACACGTGGTCGGCCTCTTTTTCTGGTACCCTCTGGTCTGTACATCATTGCTTGTTGTGGTATATTGTTAGTTGGTAGCCTAGTTATATGGCCAAACCATTTGACTTGCTGTTTTGTGATGAAGTCTAGGGCTGCTATAACCTCTACTTTAGCCATGATTTCTTCATTTCTGATTTTCTCTCTTCTTGATACATTGAGTATTCTTCTCAGAAATCTCATTTCTGTTGTTGTAATTTTTCTTTCCTTTTTCTGTCATTGTCCAGATTTGGCATTGGGAGCATAGAACTGGGGGGAAATTGTATTGTAGAGTGCTTTATTTAGTATCTGTTCTTTAGTATAGGTGCCATTGGTCCAAAGAGTTGGTTTGCCTTATTGCATCTATTTTCGATCTCGTCTTCTTATTTGCCATTTCATGATATTATACTTCCTAAATACTTAAAGCTCTTTACTTGTTTCAGGGGGTGTTCTTTTAGATGAATCTTTGTTAATTTTTCTTCTGTGGTTACAGTCATTACTTCTGTTTTACAGATACCAATATTCATGTTGTACTCCTTACACACTTCGTTTAGACTATTCACGTTATCTTGTAATGCTGCTTCTGATTTTGCTATTAGTGCTTGATCGTCCGCAAATAGGAGTTCTTTAATGGTGTAATTCGCCGTTGGTTCTTCTTCTGTGTTGTATTTGTCATGCGATGTTGTCACGGTCTCTGTTTGGCTGGTTTCTTTACATATGCTGTCTATAGTCTATATAGGTTATGAACAAAGGGGGGGGGGGGGGGCAGGACACAACCATGTCGTACTCCAGATCTCATGGTGAAGTGTTCTGATTGTTCTCCGTTTGTTCGTACCGTACATTCGCTATTGTTGCATAAACTTATACACAAGTTTGTTAGATGTACACTTACTCCATATCATTTAAGGATTTCCCTCAGCTTATTTCTATCTACCCTATCAATTACACATTCTTGGTCGACAAAGGCTAAGTAGAGTGTTTCATTAAATTCGATACATGTTTCTATTAGTTGTATAAGAGCAAAGATTACCTCTGTGCATCCTTTGTTTTTCCTAAATACATTTTGTGTTTCTCTTGGCTGGGGTACTTCTGTAGGTCGTAGACTTTTCTTTAATATTTTGCAGAATATTTTTCCAATAAGGAAATGCATCTGTATTGTGTGCAGACTATATTATTGCCTTTCTTTTTCAAACTAGGATAATTATGGCGCTTCCCCGGTCTTGTGGTGCCTGTTGTTCTACCTAAACATGGTTAAACAGTAATGTAGCCGTGCTGTTTCAACATCTCTTGCTGCTTTAATAGATCATTTAGTATTTCGTCTTTTCCCGATCGTTATTCACTGGTGCTAATATTATGGCTTCTCTAATTTCTTCTAATTTCGTATGTCTGGTTCTAGTTCTTCGATGGTATCTGCGTACGTTTTGTTTTTATCCCTGTGGCATCTGATGGAATGTTGAGAAGTTGTTCGAAGTACTGCCTCCATCTTTTTAGGATTTGTTTTTGTTCGCTTATTGGTTCTCCTTTTTTCGCGCTTAGCTATTTCAATTGAGTCAAAGGATTCTGCTCTGGTTCTCATTGCACTAATCCAGGGGTCACCAATTTTTTTTTTCTGGGCGGGCTGGACAACTGAAAAAAATGACGAGCGCGAGCCGCATACTCATTCTGTACAATACTTGCGCCGTCTCCGTGGCGAAGGTCTTACTGACGCGGTTCGTAATCCCGTACACCCGCGTTCGAAACACAGATGAGCTCGATTTGGTAGCAGACCGCATTGCGCTGGTTTTTTACGCTATGGTATGGGTGTGGGTCGTTCAGAAAGCAATGGCAAACTACTGAATGTAAACTTACCATGACATTAAAAACAGCAATAAATGCTGGTGTTGACTGCAAACGTCCTGTAAAGGATATGCAATTAACGTTAACAACATTTCAAGCCAGAATGAACGCTCTGGGAAAAAATACGAAAAACTAAGTTACTCATGGGTGAATGGTGTGCAATGCACACAAAAAACAAAGACAACCAACGTATTTATTTACTACAAAAGGTTATCAAAGAAGGCGACGTTAGCAACAAAGAAAGTTACATCAGACCTAGTCTGCACATAAACGAATCTCACAAACTAAGCAGCAAAAAAAGGTTAGTGAGATATGTGAAGCTGATATTTGGCTTTCAATATTTCATCCATGTTTGGTTTGGAATTGCAGCATCCAATCTAGAGTATTGCTTTCAAATGTTCATCAGTCAATCTCGTTCGATGTATTGATTTCACATATTTCATTTTTGAAAATGTTTGCTCACAGGCATAAGTTGTTCCAAACACTGATACCATTTTTTTTTTCATATCCTTTACAGGGCATCGCTGTCACCATCAGCATCTTTCAGCTGATTGATGATTTCTTGGCAAGATTACGCTCAGTAGTTTGCCATTGCTTTCTGCGCGACAGGCCCACATACCCCGTAAGTTACCGACACAGAGGGAACCGCTACAAATTCTCGCTCATATCACGTTACTTACGAGAGTATACGGGATTACGGAGAAATTCATGTAACTCCTAGACCAGGGAGACCGGCACTGATGCCATACCAGCGGCAAATTGCTTCAGTTTCGGAAACTCAACATCAGCTAAGCAGCTGTAAAATTCAACAAGTTTTCCTTCTCTGTGCTTCTCTTTCAACAAGTCATTTGCTTGCAAATCAGTGAGTTTCAACTGTATTTCAACTGGTACATCATCAATGTTACAATCAAACGGATTCTTGAACAGAAGAATTTCACTTTCAATTCTGTCAAGATATGAAAATCTCTCCAAACAAATGCTTCTTCAAGTCACGAATAATTTTCTTTCGGAAAATCGAGTTTGACATCTTCGGCGATTGTAGAGCAAAACTCTTTGAAACAGTGAAAATGAGAAACGTTTTCTCCTTCCTTTTGTATTACAAACGATGACATCTTTCTCTGAAATCCTTTTGATGATTCTGTAGAGATCACAGACGAGATTATCCTTTCCCTGAAGTTTCACATTTAGATAATTTATGTTTGATGTGTCGACCAAAAATGACAACTGTGACAGCCAAGTAGGAACTGGCAGCTGTGGATCAGCTCTATTGTTTTCAGTGAGGAAAACATCTATTTCGTTTCGGAGCTTGTAAAAATGAAACAGGACTTGACCGCAGCTGAGCCCCACTCACTGATGTGTGATAAGGAAAGTCGCAGAAGTCAGAATCAATTTCTTCAAGAAACGCATTTAACTGACGGTATGTCAACATCCTAGATTGTATACAGGCACTCTCGCTACTTCATCCACACCTCACAGAAAACATCAGTTGCGTGGATGGAATTTATACACGTTTAATTAAGGCGAACCTGATATATTCATACAATCATGACCAGGCGGTGACTGCCTGTCTAAATATACAGTGGTCGCCGTACTTCACAAAACTCATACAGAAATAAATACACTAAACTCTCGCTATCGGTAACTTGCGCCCTCGTAAACTACATATTGACTCTCGGAAAAATCACACATGTCCTGTCTGGAAGGCTGTCCTGTCCCGTCTCAGTAAGTTCACTCGACTCGCTAGCCTGGTTGCCCTAAATCCCGCGAGGTCAGCAAAACTCCGTGCTGTTCTATTCGTCACGTGGTACAGTAGTCTTGTTCCTGCCAACCTTGGGTTGTACTACTGCTTAGTCTGTTTACGGGTGTTGTCCCGTGAATTAGAGTCCCCCGCCCTATCCTCGGGGTTGGTCCTACTGGTGTCCTAGATATGACACGTCCGTGTCCCCATCTAAGTCCTGTCTTATGACTGTTCTAAGTTATAGCTTGCGTTCTGTCTCTACTCTATCTACGCCCTTGTAGAGGTCCTTGTCTACGTCCTATCTGTCCTTATCCCTCTTCTGTCTCTTGTCCTCTCTATGTCCTACCTAACACTTTGACATACTCCCGTGGCTCGCCCGTATTGCGTCACCAAATTCAACTAGTAGGTGTGACGCATTGTTGTCGTAGCATTTAAAAAAATTAGTTGGATCTGATTTGTCAAGGTGTTCGTAGGAGTTCACTAGTCATGTCTTTAGGTATCACTTCTGACCTATATCAGTCTGATCCCAAGTTGATTTATCTATCCACTGGTTTATGATCAGTTTCCCACACCTGTACTGTTGGTAAGAGTCACTACTCTTCCACATTACTCTCTTGGAAGCTGTGTCGAACAAAGGCCAGTTTGTTTTAAAAACACTACCTCTCCAAATCCGAATACCGATATCCCGATAAAAATTGTTCCTGTTATGGAAACATTTCATGAATATATAATTCATGGCTCCCGTGTAATGTATCTCACCATATTTTACAAGTTGTGTGTTTGCTGATGTTCACCCATCTGACTTCCGCTTGCGGATAAACTCTCAACTGTGTGCTCCAGATTTCTATAAGTCTGTTGTGTCCCCTGTGCATGTGTGCTTTCCCTTTAGAACTTACAGCTGTTTGTACTTTATCTGTTTGTTTTCCTGTTTGTATGCGTGTTTATTTATTCTTTATGTATGCTTAAATTAGAAACGTAAGTGTATGTTAATAATTCATGTAATTAAAGCCTTCAAGTGTCGCAGGTTGGTTTCTGCAAGTCACAAATAAATGCGTATGTTTGATTTGTGAGATGCGTCGTCGAACTGAGACGTTGGAAAACATTACCATAGCTGCAATGTAATAGTGGCTGAAACACATATAAAACTACACGCTCACATGTTACACAGAAGACGAAGACAATTCATAAAAACCTCAAATGTGCGAAAAAACAATGCACCACTGAACATTCGTAATATATTTAATACTTTCATTCTTCCTTCCACTCATATTTCGTTCACTGATTCAGACAATGCAAATTAAAAAATATTTTCCTCATTAAAATAAAAATGGTCTCCTTTTAAACAATTATTGAGCCGAATAGTAGTACCTTTTAATAGTATTTTCTATGTTAAACTAAAGTATTTACACCGTTGTTGGATTGCTTAAGGCAATGCTCAGGGAACGAACTATCCTAAATAAATGGTTTGCTATAGTTTGGTGTAATGGGTGTTGCTAACTAAGGAAAGGTAATTTCACTAACTAAACAAGATGTAGGAGAAATTTGTTGGCTCCCTTAAAGTAAAATGTTGTTAATGAGCCTAATAAATTCTAAATACATTTAATTGCAAACTAATCTAAATTATAACTAAGTTAAGTTATCCTAACTAACAACTATCATTAAATTTTTGAGACAGTCGTCTCCTAAGAGACCTGTATGTTCTAATTATAATAGTGTAAAGATGTTCATGGCTTAACTATTGTCTATCTTTAAATGTCACTATCTGAGTTTAACTATCATTAAACCTAATTGAATTTCGATTATTGTCACCTTTCTCTCACTGTATTCTAAACATAAAGAAAATTTATTTAATCGTGTAATCAGGTAATTTCAGGATAGGAATATTACTAAAATGATGCTTTAGTTTTGACATTGCACTATTTAAAATAGCATCTTGTGCATTTATTTTTACATTAGCTTTCAATAAATCAGAAAATACACTGGTAATCTTAGCCAAATTGGGAATAAATTTGTTATAGTAATTTACTAAACCTAGTAAACTTCTCACTTGCTTCCTGGTTGTTGGCATAGTGAGGTTCAAAATTTTGGTTACAATTTTGTCATCACTTTTCATGTGGCCCTTTGATATGGTATGGCCTAAGAAATCTATTTCCTCCAATGCCAACTCTACTTTGGTTAGCCTTTAGTTAGGTCAAGTTTAGAAAAGATGGTAGATGCTGACATGTTTAAGATCAGATCGTCACAAGAAGGGATAGGTTCTGCGTCTGTTTTAGTTATTGAATTTAGCTTTCTGTAGTCGACGCAGAGTCTGATAGTAGAATCCTTCTTTTTTACTAAGACGAAGGGAAAGGAGTATTCTGATTGGGATTTCTGAATTATCCCACAAGATTCAAGACTAAGAATTTCCTTGTCGAGATTGTCCCTATAGTTCAGATGGATGGAATATGGTCGACATTTAATAGGAGTATAGTCGGAGAGAACAATGGAGTGTTGTATTCTATCTGTCCTACCTGGAATGTCTGAAAAAATTGCTTTGTATTCTGTCAGTAAAGCTATTGTCTGTTGTTTTTGTTCGTCTGTCATTTTCTGTTTCAGACGTATACTGTCGATCGTCGTTGTAGTGTCGACTGTCGGTACTGGTAGGTCAATGTCATCGTCCTCTGTCTGGTTGATTACTATGGTTGCACTGTTTTCGTGTTCTGTCTGGTTGATTGCTGTGGTTGCAGTGTGTTCGTCTTCTGTCTGGTTGATTGCTGTGGTTGCACTGTGTTCGTCTTCTGTCTCCTGTTCTTGTCTGGAGTAATATGGTTTGAGCATGTTGATATGGAATATCTTGAGTTTGTTGTTCAGTGATATTTTAGTCAACATTAGATACGTTTCTGACTATTTTGAATGGCCCTTGCCATGACGTTGATAGTAGGTCACTCTTATCAGGTAATAACAATAAAACCTCTTGTTCAGGTTCAAGCTGTAAGGTTTTTGTACCTTTATTGGCATAGGTTTCTCTCCAAGCTTTTATTTCATTAGTGGTACATTTCTTTACCTCTGGCAAGCATCCGATTATAAGATAAGTACACGGGTCATGTAAGATGGCGCACGTAACTGTGCCGGATAAGAAAGGAGTATTTATACGAGCTGTGGCTAATGGGTACTTCTCTATATTGCCCGAAAAAGTTCAGCAATTCACGAACTCGCTTGTGTAGTCTTCTTGCTTAGCCAGTTCCTTTCTCAAACCGATCAAGGTACTCCCGCAATCGATCAAGAGTTGGCAAGGTTTATCATTCACCATTCCATCGTGGAACTGTAGTTTGCCTATGGAGACAACTGCTGCGTTTGCGTTTTCACTTGATAACGGCACTGTGTGCCCGCATTTCAGTACTCCATCTTTATGAAACTGATGACATGTTGTACATCTATCGTAATTAAGTACATCAACCGCTGCTACCACATTCTCTCCACTCTCTAGCATTTGCTCTTGCTCACTTTCGCTTTCAGACGATGTATCAATAAGCACAGCATTCACAGCTCTCAATCTCTGGCGCCCTTTACAACGTGAAGAATAATGCCCGTAAGAATGGCAAAAAAAAAAACATTTCACTGCACGTCTATAGGTTTCTCTCTTATTCTGCTGCTTCTTTATCATCATCTCTAGATGAGATGGATAAATTGGATTAGAATCACACATTCTGAAATGATCGTGAGAAAATTTACAGTATGAAAAATGTGGTGGCTTAGATTTCTGTTTCTCCCTAAATTTGAAAGGTTTTTTAGGGTTATTACTGGCAGCTGCCACTATCTCACTCTCTTCGATGTTAGCTTTAAATATGTCCCTGTTGGATGAAAAATAAGCTGATCCACTTTTCTTTAATTGCTCTAAAGACTCTACATCAGCTTGCTGTAAGAATTTGGCAAAGGGACTTGGGAACGTTGAAATAATTTTGTCCATAATCATTAGGTCCCTAAGTTTTTCGTAGCTCTTATTAATCTTTGCAGCGTTCAGCCATTTATTGTATACGTCCTGCACGTGAGAGACGTAGTCAATGAACGTTTCATTATTTTTGGGTTTCAATTTGGAAACCTGAACTTGATACCCAGGGGCATCTAAAAGAAAATGCTGCATAATACGTTGGTGAATATAATCGTAGTCATTTCTTAATTCTTGGGGAATGGACTCTATTACTTTTAAGAGCTCCCCTGACAAGTTCTTCATATATATCATGGCCCCGTGCTCTCTTGGTATTTCCTGGAACTTTAACTGAAATTCTACATTTTCGGACCAAGCAGAAATTGAGGCACTTTGGCAGGAGGGTTTTACTATCCATTTGTATTTACTATACTTATTTTCCTCTTCTTTACTTTTCAGCTTAGTAGCTGCAATATGCACATGGGATTCTACCTCCAGTTCCTTCATTTTTAACTGGGTCTGTGCCTCAATTTCTAGCTGTTTTTCTCTTAATTTCGTTTCTTCCGCTCTTTGCGCTAGTTCTAATTCTATTAGTTTGGTGGCATCAGCTAGCTTCTTCAATTTGGTGGCTTCAGCCAACTCTAACATTTTTAATTTGTTAGCTTCCGCCAACTCTGCTAGCTCTTTTTTATGCAATCGTTCCTGTACTCTTTCTTCTCTCTCTGCTGCGGCTTTCCTATCTCTTTCCTCTTTCTCAATTGCTGCCACTCTATCCGTATGTTCTCTGTACTTTTTCTCTGCCCACTGTTCTAATTTGTCTTCACTAAACCCTAAGTCTTTCCCAGCTTCTATACATTCTTTTAATGTCGACATTGTTATTAGTTATATTCCACACGTTTAACTAGATCATACATACAAATAAAATTTACAATGTTCAATAATAATACAAATGGCAATTTACAGCACTGAGAAAAATCAGAAGATGCTAATTTAAATGGGAACATTCAAAAACCACTGGGGTACTTATCTGATACTTTGACAATTTTAGCTTTTCACGCTGCTCTCGGGAGTTAGCTTCTGGTTCTTCCCTGTCACACGCACGGGATGTTAGAAACACTTTCACTCTGCACTCTGGTGTGTAGAGCAAGAACAATTAATACTCAACAAAGATACTAATAATGCAATATACAATTTGTCTGTCTAGTCGTTTCTTTAGACAGGAAACCTGGAATACGAAATATATTTGTTAATTTTATCTGTCGTCGTGTCTGTTGTCGTTTTGTATGTGTCATGTAGTCTTCACTGGCTTGGGGCATCAATTGAAACGTTTTTGTGAAAGCATTTTACATATCATTGTTATCACAATTTCATACGTTTCAATAATTTACACACTCTCGTTATCTTCCTTTCAATTATGCGTACTTTACACTCAAGCACAACTAGATATTTCACACTTACGCTCTGATCTCCAACTTACGTTCTGATCTTACACATTCATCATAATCGCGTTTACACATTTTTGTAGGCTGTGAATTGATTCGACCGATGACACTTTTAGCTTCTACACATTCACATGAGCAGTGAATTCATTCAGTCACTTAACTGACCACTATCTGACACCAATTTTACACTTTCATGTAGGTTATGAATTCATTCGAACTTCTGACACCACTTTTACACTTTCTTGTAGGTTATGAATTCATCCGAACTTCTGACACCACTTTTACACTTTCTTGTAGGTTATGAATTCATTCGGACTTCTGACACCACTTTTACACTTTCTTGTAGGTTATGAATTCATTCGAACTTCTGACACCACTTTTACACTTTCTTGTAGGTTATGAATTCATTCGAACTTCTGACACCACTTTTACACTTTCTTGTAGGTTATGCGTTCATTCGAACTTCTGACACCACTTTTAGCTGCCTGTCAACATCCTAGATTGCATACAGGCACTCTCGCTACTTCATCCACATCTCACAGAAAACATCAGTTGCGTGGATGGATTTTATACACGTTTAATTCAGGCGAACCTGATATATTCATACAACCATGACCAGGCGGTGACTGCCTATCTAAATATACAGTGGTCGCCGTACTTCACAAAACTCATACATAATTAAATACACTCAACTCTCGCTATCGGTAACTTGCGCCCTCGTAAACTACATATTGACTCTCGGAAAAATCACACATGTCCTGTCTGGAAGACTGTCCTGTCCCGTCTCAGTAAGTTCACTCGACTCGCTAGCCTGGTCGCCTTAAATCCAGTGCGGTCAGCAAAACTCCGTGCTGTTCTATTCGTCACGAAGTATAGTAGTCTTGTTCCTGCAACCTTGGGTTGTACTACTGCTTAGTAAAGAAGCTCCAGGGGCTAGAAGGATAATAACATTTGCAGATGATGTTCATGCATACAGGCAGCGAAGGGACAGAAATCAAACAGCTCAGGATTGATAGATTGGTTAATTGATTGATTTAGGAATCGACATCACAGCACTCGGGGCATTCCCATAAGCGCTCCGTCCCCATCCTCAGCAGCCAGCGAAGAGTTCCAACACCAATAGTACCAGTAGCAATCTGAATATATCTCCGTCTCGCCTTTCACTGAGCGTTGAGCGTCGGCCAGATCCCCTCGTCACTCCTCGCTGTCTCATTCTTGCCAGACCATGGTAATCCATTTGCTCCTTCGAGGTGTACACGTGCTCCCACAAGGCCGCAACAACGTCTGCCTTGTCATGTATCAATACTCCACCAAGTTCTGCAGAGCCAGCCAATCTGTCCGCCTGTTCATTTCCCAACACACCGGCATGCCCCGGAGAAAAGATCCAGGCGATGCTTGTCACCCGTGACCTCCGAAGCGAAGCAAGCCACTCCGCACGAAGCCTGACCGTCCTCACCCTCGTCAGCATGCTTTCTGAGTCAGTTGTAATCACGATGTGCTTGTGTGTCGTATTCTCCATCCAGCGGAGAAACAGCTCAGGAGATGCAGGCGACAATGGACAAAGTGATTGGGTGGTGTACGGAGATGGATGCCGTCATTAACCCAGAAAAAGCGTTTGTCTTGTGAAGCTCTCTGGAGAATAGGATTGTCAAAGCTGACCTCCCAAGCCTCACAATAAATGGTAGAGCTGTGAATAGAGACATTGTGTGGGTATGAAATGTGATGAAGAAAGTAAACTGGCCACCACATCTCCTTGTGGACCGAGATGATCTCCGTGGTGTAGTGGTTAAACCGCTGGCCTCGCGCTCCGAAAGAAATGGGCTTGTTATGGGACACAGTGATTCGGTTCATGGGTGTCATTTTCTGGGAGACTCCTGTGGGGCCGTATTGCGTGTGCTCTGTGCGACGCTTTTGAAAGTTCCCTTTGTGAAAAGGGGTCCAGCCATCTGGGATAAAACCAGTTGCAATAAAATCATCCCTCTTACCTTCCAACCATATTAAATATGTCGTGGCCTAGAAATTGTGAATGCCTAACACTTCACACTCCATCAGACAGACAGACAGACAGACAGACAGACAGACAGACAGACAGACAGACAGACAGGAAGGTAGGTAGGTAGGTAGTTAAATAGGTAGGTAAATAGATAGATAGATAGATAGATAGATAGATAGATAGATAGATAGATAGATAGATAGATAGATAGATAGATAGATAGATAGATAGATAGATAGATAGATACATAGATACATAGATACATAGATACATAGATAAATTAAATCAAATCAAATCAAATCAACATTATTTTAAAAGGGTCACAAATTGGGCACGCAGGCCCGTCTTACATTCTGCCCTTTCAATCACTCATCTTTCGTTCATCAAGAGCATTATACATTTACATAGGAAGAAAAATAAACATTGTGAAATTAATGTTGTAAACATAAACAAGGCAAATTACCATGTTATGAGGCCCATCTCCCACTTACCCATACATCACCCCACCCACACCCCCCCCCACCTACCCACACACACACACACCCAGGGACACATAATACCCCACCAACCGACCCATCCCCCTCCCGCACATCCCACCCACACACACTGCCCTCACCTGTTCCCCCAATCAAAACACTCTCGCCACCCACAAACAACCCCCACCAACCCACACATCCCACCCATAAACACATCCTAACCTACACATCCTCCCCCCACCCACACCTCCAACCACCCATCCCCCAGCCACACCTCCATCGACCACATATTCCCCACCCACGCACACGTATCCCCCACCAACCCACACATCGTAAATCCACTCACACATCTCCAAACCATAAACACACTTCCCCACCAACTGACATCTCCCTACCCACACACACAAACACACATATCTCCCTAACCACCTATACATCCCCATTCCACTCACACACAGCCCACCACCCACACATACATCCTCCACAATCCACACACGCCTAACCCAATCCCCCACCACACACATCACCCACCCGCACATCACATAATTCCCCTATCACGCAATATTCCCAACCCACGCACCACACACACATATCCCTCACCAACACATCCCAAACCCACATACTACCACACATCCCCACCTAACACCACACAATATCCCCACCCACATACCACACAATATTCCCACCCACACCCACACATATACCCACACCCACAAATCCCACATACCAACACCCACACACCTCAAAAATCCCCCACTCATACACACATACCCCACCCACACACCACGCACATATCCCCAACCAACACACCACCTACCTCACCCCACCCACACACACACACATTCCCCACCCATCCACCAACACACACTCACTCACCCACACATCCTCCACTACGCACCAACCTACCCCCACCCACCCACCCCCAACCAAACATCTCTCGATCACAATACCCCTACCCACACACATCCTCCACCCACTCACGCATCCCACCCCGACACATACACATCCCAAACCCACCTACACATCCCTACGCCACTCACACACCCCCACCCACACATTCCTCATCCACGCACACATCTCCCACCTACACACCCCACATACTTCCTCCAACCACCACACATCCCCTACTCACCCACACATATCCACCACCCATACACACATTCCCCGCACCCATCACACACATCACTCACACCACATACTATCATCCACCAACACACATATCCTCACCCATACCGCCACAAACATACCCCCACCCACACACCATGCACACATCCCCCGACAACACACCGCACACATATCCCAAACCCACACACCATACACTTCTCCCCAACAGCCCTTGCATCCCCATTCCACCCACACGCATCCCCTACGCACACAACCCCGAGACACACACATACTTCCCCAAACCATCCACACATCTCCCCACATCTACACATATCCCCCACGATTGATTGACAGACAGACAGACAGACAGACAGATAGACATATAAACAGAAAGACAGGAAGACAAGAAGATATATAGATAGATAGATAGATAGATAGATAGATAGATAGATAGATAGATAGATAGATAGATAGATAGATAGATAGATAGATAGATAGATAGATAGAACCAAATCAAATCAACTTTATTAGGGTCACAAATTGGGCGCGCAGGCCCGTCTTACATTCGGCCCTTCCAATCACTCGTCTTTCGTTCATCAAGAGCATTATACATTTACATAGGAAGAAAAATAAACATTGTGAAATGAATGTTGTAAACATAAACAAGGCTAATTACCATGATATGAGGCCCATCTCCCACCTATCCATACATCACCCCACCCCCACACATCACACCCTCACCTTCCCAAACACACGCACACCAAGGGACATATACATACCCCACCAACCGACCCATCCCCCTCCCGCACATCCCCCACCCACACACACTGCCCTCACCTGATCCCCCAACAAAAACACACTCGCCACCCACAAACATTCCCCCACCAACCCACACATCCCACGTCCATCCACATACACACCCTAACCCACACATCCTCTCCCCACCCACACCTCAAACCACCCATCCCTCAGCCACATCTCCATCGACAACATATTCCCCACCCACGCACACAATCCCCCACCAACCCACACATCGCATATCCACTCACACATCCCCAAACCATACACACACATCCCCACCAACTGACATGTCCCTACCCCACCCCACACACACACATCTCCCTAACCACCTATACATCCCCAATCCACTCACACACACCCCACCACTCACACATACAACTTCCACCCACCCACACATGCCTTAACCTAATTCCCCCACCACACAATCCCCCACCCGCACATCACATAAGCCTCTACCACGCACTATTCCCAACCCACGCACCACACACACACATCCCTCACTAACACATCTCCACTTACACACCACACACATATCCCCACCCAGATACCACACAATATTCCCACCCACACCCACACAGATACCCTTACACATCCACCCCACATACCCCCACTCACACACCACAAACATCCCCCACCCACACACACATACCTCACCCACACAATATCCCCAACCAACACACCACACACCTATCCCCACCCACACACGCATTCCCTACCCGTCCACCAACACACACTCACTCACGCATACATCCTCCACTACGCACCCACACACCCCCACCCACCCACCCCAACCAAACATCTCTCGATCACAATACCCCTACCCACACACATCCTCCACCCACTCACACATCCCACCCCGACACATGCAAATCCCTCACCCACCTACACATCCCTAAGCCACTCACACCCCCACCCATACATTCCACATCCACGCAGACATCTCCCACCCACACACCCCCACATACTTCCCCCAACCACCACACATCCCCTACTCACCCACACATATACCCCACCCATAAGCACATTCCCGCACCCATCACACACATCCCCCACACCACACACTATCCTCCACCCACATACATATCCTCACCCATAACCACAAACATACCCTCCACCCACATATCATTCACACATCCTCCACCAACACACCGCACACATATCTCAAACCCACACACCATACACTTCTCCCCACCCGCCCTTGCATCCCGAATCCACCCAACACCCCCACACATCCATCCACACATCCCACCAACACCCACAAATTTCACTACCCACCAAAACCTACACACCCCAACCCATCCAAACGCATACCCCCACCCACACATCCCCACACTCACACACATCCTCCACACACACTCACACTTCCTCACATCTAGACACATACAAAATGTCTCACATTAGTATTGAAACTAGTATGAACAAACTCCCACACTTTACTCACACACATACACTGACACTTGTCATGACCAGTCTCATAAAAATGTTAAACATGGAGAAAAATGTGTACATAAAAAGTATGTGACGTAAAAATAGTGCTGCTGCTCTCTCTCTCTCTCTCTCTCTCTCTCTCTCTCTCTCTCTCTCTCTCTACCTCTCTTTCTCTCTCTCTCTCTCACACACACACACACACACACTCACTCTCACACTCACACATTCACTCTCCCGCTCATTCACTCTCACGCATTCACTCTCCCGCTCACTCATTCACTCTCACACTCACTCATTCACTCTCACGCTCACTCATTCACTCTCCCGCTCACTAGTTCACTCTCCCGCTCACTCATTCACTCTCACGCTCACTCATTCTGTCTCTCATTCACACTCACTGACTCTCTCACTCAAACTACAGTAATGAACATGAGTTTATATTATGCATGATAAAATCAAATGGTATTTAACTGATAATATGACAGATGAGAATACACAAACATATGGATTCGCGTGTTACATAACATGCGTGTTACATGACATGCATCTGCTCAGCTCTCTCTCTCTCTCTCTCTCTCTCTCTCTCTCTCTCTCTCTCTGTATTCTTTCATATACACACACTCACACGCATGCGCGCGCTCACACACACACACACTAACACATCAACTCTCCCACTGTCTCACTCTCACACACACAATCCTTCACACACACACACTCACTCTCTCAATCACACTCTCTCACACATACAATACGCATGAACGCATGCACGCACGCACACACTCCCTCACTCACTCTCACACATACACATACGAATGCATGCACTGACACATTCCCCCACCATTTCTCGCTCAATCACTCTCTAGACACACACGCATGCACGTGTGCACACACACATTCGCTCTCTCCCTCTCTCTGACACCAACTTTCTCTCTCTCTCTCTCTCTCTCTTTCTCTCTCTCTCTCTCTCTCTCTCTCTCTCTCTCTCTCTCTCTCTCTCACACACGCACACACATATATAGTGAACAATTATAGTTAAACAATTATAATGAACAATTATACTGAACAATTATACCAGTAAATGAATTATGGTGGCATATAGTCGGTATGGATTAAGTACTGAAAGAGTTGTCGGTTAAATGTGTAGGGACTCATTGGAGTTTTCAGATCTGGAGGCAGATCATTCCATAAGTGAGCACCAGAATAGGCGAAACATGTTTTGTATAGGTCCAATCTAGGCTTTGAGACATGTAACAAATTTAGGCGCTTGCTGTTCATTGCATTAGATTGAATCAGCGGCAGAGGATACTCTATGGTATTTTGAGATATAATTTTATTCACTAATTTGGCTTTGTTGAAAAGGAAACGCTTTTGAAGTGGTAGAAGTCTTAGATGGCTGTACAAATTATTACTTTCAACGTGCTTTATGCCAGAAACCAGACGAATAGCACGGTTTTGTAGAGAACATAGTCGTTTTAAATTAGATTTAGGGCAACCATCCCAAACTGTGGAACAGTAATCGAGATGTGATTCGATATAGCATGTATAGAATATTTTTCGTGTGCTTTCGTCCAGGAAGTGCTGAATTTTAGCAAGTTGGTAAACTTTTTGTGCTATTTTCTTGGTAAGAGCGTAAACATGAGAGCTCCAGTTCAAATGGCTGTCAATTAAAAGACCTAGTGTTTTATGTTCATTCACATTAACTATAGGTAACGTGGCCATGCGGAGTTCGAGCGGTGATCCAGTTATGGCTAGTGTCTGTAGTTTTTGTCTGGTCGATATTAGCATGGATTTGGTTTTGTCGATGTTAATTTGCATGCGGTTTTCATTGCTCCATCTAGTAAGATTATCATGTTCCTTTTGTAAAGAATTCTCTAATTCACTACGGTTTTCTTGACTAGTATATATAGTACAGTCGTCTGCAAATAGATCACAAGTTGTATTGATATATAAAGGAAGATCATTAATATAAACTGCAAAAAGCAGCGGACCTAGTATTGAGCCCTGAGGCACATCAATATTAAGCTGTGTGGGTCTTGATAGACAGTTGTTGAAGGACACGACTTGTTGTCTGTCGGATAGAAATGACGTAATTATGTTCACCATGTTGGTGCTTGTCTTCATTTGCTTTAGTTTTCTAATTAAAATATCGTGATCTACCATATCAAAAGCTTTTTTAAAGTCTACAAACACCGCTCCACAAATTCTACCGTTGTTGATGTTTAAGTGCCAGTTATCGGTCATTTTTGTTAGAGCACTATGGCAAGAATATTTAGGTCGAAACCCAGATTGACTGTTAATTATTAGATCATTGTTACCGGGAAGGTTAACCCGGTCAACAAATGCCTGCAGAAGTCGGATGTGTCGGCCTAACGGCGCAAGAACGCAGCTCTGCTGTAAACAGGCACAACGCAATCACATCCGGAAAAAAAACTCCAGATGAACGCAGAAGAAGAAGAAGAAGAAGGTCATTGTTAATTAAATGGTGTAACGTTACATTATGAATTGTGTTTTTCTAGTGGTTTTGATAGCGACGATAGTAAGGAAATAGGTCTATAATTACCCAAAACGCTATTATCGAATGAGCCATTTTTAATTAGCGGAAACACTTTAGCAATTTTAAATGCAGATGGAAAGTAGTTTTTGGCCAGGCACTGGTTACATATGAACGTTAAGGACTCCCTAATGACTGGTGCAGCACAACGAAGAATTCTATTACTGATACCATCTAGGCCGTGTGAGTTTGTTGATTTGAGGTTTAAGAGATATTTATAAACGTCTGCAACAGACATTAAAGGAATCTCAGCGGGAATATTTCTGGTGCATTTCTCCTCACAGAATGATGCCAGTGAACTTAAATTACACGATGAGTCTGGTATTGAAGACTTTAGATTCTCTATTTCTGATTGAAAGAACCAACTGAATTCATTGCATGTTATAGAAGTTGGTATTGCTGATTCTGTAGGGCTTTTCTTATTGGTTAGCAAGTTAATAGCCTTCCATATATTTGTACTGTTTGAATTATCAACAATCAAATTTTTTAAATGATCTTTTTTTATCCTACGAATTTCATATTTAACTTTATTCCTTAGTCTGCGGTAACTGATGAAGTCTTTATTTTTGTGTGCTGTATCTCGCTCTCTCATGATTTCCAGCACTTCTCTAGTGACCCATGGGGACTTATGTTGATTTTTGACTCGAACTTTTTTGATTGGCACGTGTTTATCGAACACATTGTAGACTGTCTTCGTCCAGAAAGCTAATGCATCGTCCGGGTCAGGAAGTTGGTAAACGTGATCAAGGGCTGCTTTTCTTAAGTCTTGCAAAAATAAATCTTGGTTGAATGCTTTAAAATTCCTAAATTTGATACTTACATGTTTATGTTTAAGAGATTTGAACCCAATTCTTGACCATGTACAACATACCGGATAGTGGTCACTAACTGTACAAACAGGAACAGAACATTCAATAATATTATCTGGACAAGTAACATATATATGATCAATTATAGTTGAGGATGTGTCAGTAACCCTTGTGGGACGGTTTATTAGTTGTTTGAAATTGTAAGAAAAAATGATATTGTCCCATGTCTAGTTGGATTTACTAATATTTATGTTGAAGTCACCTAGTATCATAACTTCTCTACCTGCTGTAAACACTCTATCCATCATTGTAGTGAAGCAGTCATACCAACTGTACCCAGCACAAGGATTCCTATATAGGTATCCAATGAGAAACGGTTGTTGGCTGGCTGGCTTCACCTCTAACCAAACACATTCTATCTCTACTGTCTCGAGATCACTTCTACGGGACCAGTTGAGGGAATTGGAAATGTATACAGCAATACCTGTCTCTAATTTTTGATTTGCATCTTTCCGAATTACTTTAAACCCCTTAAGTGAGATTTCGGAGTCGGTTATTTTGTTGTGATTCCAAACACATGGAACTGTTTGGACAGTATTACCGAGAGCTCAGGTAATTTGTTGAGCAGATGAAAGATGTTATGATGGCATATATATAGACCATTTTTGTTGACCCACTGATCGTGATTGGCGAACATTACAAACTAAAAGGAAGTTGTCGCTTGTGGTATACAAATTGCAGGGATTTTGAAAATTTATTAAGAAATAGTTAAGGCTGTTAGAGGGGGCAGGAAAATGTCTTTGCTGGAGTGATATCATGAATGCTTGGTGCAGGGCTGCAGGATTGTATCGCATTAGCTGCTAAAGTTGACGGTTCCACTCATAGGGTTGTAGATTACCGTCCAGCGAGGGATTGCTATGAGTGTCACTGGAAGTGCCTACATTGGAAGCACGCATCGGCGGTACAGCACCATTGTTTAACGGTGTCCCCTTTGACATCATAGAGGGAGACTGTTTTACGGGCAAGGTAGGAAACAAAGTATCATATTTAGCAACATTTGGATTGGAGCTTGGGTTGCTATTCACGACATTGTGTTCCTGGGGTACAGGCAAGGGTGGTGTGGGAAGAGATGGAGTGTTTTCTGAACACAGTGAGATGGCTGTTGCGGGAGGTGAAGTTCGGTTTACTCCTGTAACTGGTGATGGTTGTTGTGCACGTTCGGGATATTTTATGTTCTTCGCTAGGAAGCTACTTCCTAGCTTGGAACAATGTATTTGATCCCTGTATAGTTTTTTTTTAGGAGCTCCGGACGGTGACGTAAAGTAAGGGGTGTTATTTATGAAATTCATGCTATTATTTTTACAGAATTTATATAACGTTAGATTAGCAGCATCGGCAGTACGACGCTGGAACCCGTAACATGGTGGAATGATAGATGAAATAAACCAAGATGATTTCGGAAATCTTTTGCGCAACAGCACCTCCAATGTAGCTAGTTGTGAGGTACTGATGATTTTATTATCCATTGTGTCATTAACACCAATATGGACTGTTGCTCTCCTAATTCGGTCGTTCACTTGGAATCGTCGCAGTGTAGCAGTCAGCCTGTCAATGTCAGCGCCTGGTACAGGGTAGATTGAAGTTGATTCGCTGTCAGAAGATGACATGCGATCACTATAGATTCCCTTCAGCAGGGAGTCTCCAATGACGACATGTGTTGCACTGTGATCTATGGTTATTTCACGCTGCTGGCGTGTCCGCTTGGACTGTTGTTGCCACTGGTCACTGTTGTATTTCTTGTGTTCTTGTTTATTATAGCTTGCTTGCGTTGGTTGTTGATATCCAGTAGTGGTAACGACTGAGCTCTGTGATTCCAAGTCTGCTGCTGGAGAGTCTACACTTAAGGCCTGGAACCTGTTGCTGATATGCACATCGATGGGGTAGATAGATGGTGTGCGTTCTACAGGTTTAGTGGTCGTTTTGTTGCTTGTAGAATCTATCTGTATGTCATTATGCGACGAACATTCACTGGTAACACACGCATCTACAACACCAGGGATACTTTCTGTTTGTGCACTTTTATGAAATTACTGTGCACGCTTTAGTTTCAAGGCATGTATGGATGTTTTAAAAGTCTCCTTCTCTTCTTTGAGGATTCGGATTTCCTCTCGAAGAAGAATGTTTTCTTTTTTAAACTCCGCAATAATATTAGTGGTGTTGTTGGTAATAAAATCTTTTAACCTCGTCTCCAAAGCCTGAATTAGTTCACGACAATCATTGTGGCTCTGTGTTTCGGCCGAAGAAAGCGTCTTTGAAGGTGATATGTTAGTTTGATAAGATTGAGCTGGTGAATTGTGTTGTTTGTCCAGCTGGACATCAGTGTCTGATTGTTCACTAGACAACGTGATGGATGTTGGCGATGAAGGTGATCGATTCAGTCGCTGAGCTGGCATGCTAACTAACTTTTGTCCCGTCTTGTTTTTGTTTACATTTTCACATCGCTTTGACACAGTTGATGATCGTAAGTTGGAGGACATTTTGGCAATATAGGCAGCTCGACAAGGTAAGGAGTAAATAAAACTGCAGGCCTTTCTGTAGATCGTGCTTGGCGCTTATCTCTTGCTAGTCACACATAGTTAAGTCTCACGTTGTCGTGAATCGATAATTGGTAAAATTTCAAAAATGGATGCTCTTACCCTTACGTGTCACAATGAAATCTTCATTTCACTAAATAAACAGTCACATAAACTTGACAGTTGAGAGTGTGTAAATTCAGCACAATAATGGAGTAAATAAAAGCGCCGGCCCTTCTGTAGGGCGTGCGTGGTGATTATCACTTGTTAGCCCCGCATGGCTAATTCTCAGTTGACGTGGGTCGATAATTGGTAACATTCAAAAATGGCTGCTCTTACCATCACATATCACAAAGAATCCCCCATTTCACTAAATAAACGGTCACATAAACTTGAAGTGTTTAGTAGTATGTAAATCCACTTTTAGAACGAACACAATGATATACACAGCATCGCGATTAAATTAAGTAAACTTGTTAGATAGATAGATAGATAGATAGATAGATAGATAGATAGATAGATAGATCGATAGATCGATCGATCGATCGATAGATAGATAGATAGATCGATAGATAGATAGATAGATAGATAGATAGATAGATAGATAGATAGATAGACAGATAGATAGATAGATAGATAGACAGACAGACAGATAGATAGATAGATAGATAGATAGATAGATAGATAGATAGATAGATAGATAGATAGATAGATAGATAGATAGATAGATAGATAGATAGATAGATAGTAGGTAGGTAGGTAGATAGATAGATAGATAGATAGATAGATAGATAGATAGATAGATAGATAGATAGATAGATAGATAGATAGATAGATAGATAGATAGATGGATGGATGGATGGATGGATGGATGGATGGATTGATGGATGGATGGATTGATGGATGGATAAGAATGTAAGTAGGAATGTAGGTAGGTACATACGTAGACAGGTAGGTACGTAGTTAAATATTCAGACAACTAGGTAAGTATGCATGTAGGTTTGAACACGACAGGACAGACAAGCAAATAAGGCGATTGCTAGGTATTACCAGTGAGTTGAAATGAACACCTTAAAAGTGTGATAGACATGACAATAACCATGCCATTGTTTGTAACCTGTCAATATTGTTGTTAAGGATGTCAGAGCTACACTGTGACATAACGACAGTTTAAAGATGGTCGCCCATCTTGTGACATTCACCAAAGGGGCACAGCATTTTGTTATCCGTGTTTTGGTTAGCTTTGGGGCGAAACCTATTGAAATTAATCGGCGAACCAATCTGGGCCATTATACATGGACACGCATCAGATAACTGGTGGATTGGTTTGCTGATTGTGTGGTTGGTTGGCTAGTTGGCTCGTTCGTTCGTTCGTTCAATAGTTAGTTAGTTAGTTAGTTAGTTAGTTAGTTAGTTAGTTAGTTAGTTAGTTGGTTGGTCAATCAGTCAGTCAGTCAGTTAGTTAGTTAGTCAGTTAGTTAGTTAGTTAGTTAGTTAGTTAGTTAGTTAGTTAGTTAGTCAGTCAGACAATAGTTAGTTAGTTACTTAGTTAGTTAGTTAGTCAGTCAGTCAGTCAGTCAGTCTGTCAGTCAGTCAGTCAGTCAGTTAGTTAATCAGTCAGTCAGTTAGTCAGTTAGTTAGTCAGTTAGTTAGTCAGTCAGTCAGTCAATCAGTCAGTCAGTCAGTCGGTCAGTTAGTTAGTTAGTCCCCATATCATCCCCATGGCACACGGAACTATCAATCACAAAGAGAACTGGTTACTGGCATCAGAAGAAGACAGTCCACATTTTTGGGGCATGCAGTGAGAAGGGGAAAGCTGGAGTATGTCGTCACAACAAGAAGGCTGGAGGGGAAGAGAGGCAGGGGGATACAGAGAGAAAATGTCAAACAGTTTGAGATCGTGGCAATGAGGAAAGTCGGTATCTAAAATGATTGGAAGCATGAGAGACAGAAGAATGTGGACAGACATGATCACCAACGCCACACAGCAGGGACTATAAGAAGAACAAACTTGTTCATTGGAAATCGTGTATGTACAACCTGTTGCCATCTGGTGTAGTTTGGGGCACACTTAAAGCGTTTAAAAAGTCGGTGTCTCTGACATCGCATTATGACTTTCAGCTTTTGTATTGCCTAATGTGTCCTCTAACTTCTACACAGTTAGAGAAAAAAAGTGAGAAGTTAGAGAAGTAAAGCAATAACATGGCTCGAGACACATACATTCACTAGGGCTTGTTTCCTTAGCGACCCAATGAACATGATCAAGAGGATAGAGGAGGGGTCGATCCGAAGAGAATGGTTGCTGCCTCTGGAGCGGTCTCGGCTGACAAAGATTAGTTTCATCTTCGTGCCAGGGCATGCGGGAGTACAAGGAAATGAGCGGGCTGACAAGCTCGCAGGTGAGGCTACTGTGGAGGACGGACGCGCCATGGACCAGGCTGACATTCTGAATGCTCTACGAGAAGTAAGACTTTTGCGAGAACCAAGTGATGACTGTGAATCTACAACAATGGCCAGACTGCGAGAGCAGCAAATTAAAAGAGGGGTGGCCAAACAAGAACACTACTCAGGAAGCCAAAGAAGATTGATAAACCAACACAGAACTGGCGTCGTTAGCCGCTACACGCTGCGGGATTTGCTGAGGAGGGGATCCGAGCACTTATGGACTGAATGGTTCGATGTGCAATGAGGATGATCTGTCGACTACCTAACTAACTAACTAGAGAAAAAAACAACCAAATTCTGTTCAGTGAAAAGTTTGTGACATTCCTTCTTTCTGGGACATCCGCACTCATACAATATATTCATTACATTATAGGGTGTGGCGGGCACTTACGACCATACCACTTCCCCTTCAAGATAAATTTTTAAACTAGGGCATAGGTATTCAATAAATGTAAACAGTATTTCAACAACAGAGAACTTGATGTAAGCTCGTTAATATTTGTACAATACATTACAGGCAGACGTGCAGCATTCTATAAGTTTTACTTATATTCAAAGAATTTTATATAGATTCTGATCGCACATTTTAAGAAATTAAAGAATTTCTAATTATAAAATGATGCTTTGAAAATGAAATATTTAGGCTCTATAGAAGCAAACATCTATAAAAGAAAGGGTTGCCTCCCTTGGACTAAATCGTATCGTTGTTAGTGCGCTTGCTCACCAAGATAGCGGTCTAGTTTCAGTATCGACCAGGACAATTCTGGGGCCGATCCAGCCTAATTAAAATAAATACTAACATTATTTAGAATTATCTGGAAATTATGTGGGAGGTGAGTTGAGTTGATCTCTAAAGGACAGGCTTCTATTAAAAGTGATTCCCAGGTACTGCAGTCTGCTTTCTCTAATCATATTTCTACCATTTATCGAGAGGCTTGGGAGAGCTTTAACAATCCTATTGTTCAGTGAGCACCACAAGACCTTTATGGGTCTGAGCTGAAACTTAATAAATCTATATGCCGTGGTTGATTCTTTTGTTACAAAGGGACGGCGGGACTAGCTTATGGAGCTGGAGGACATCCCAGCCAGTAGGCTGCTCAATGTACGATGTTAGTCGACAGATCATCCTCATTGCACATCGAACCATTTAGTCCATAAGTGCTCGGATCCCCTCCTCAGCAAATCCAGCAGCGTGTAGCGGCTAACGACACCAGTTCTGTGTTGGTTTATCAGTCTTCTTTTGCTTCCTGCGTAGTGTTCTTGTTTGGCCACCCCTATTTTAATTTGCAGTTCTCGCAGTCTGGCCATGGTTGTATATTCACATTCATCACTTGGTTCTCGCAAAAGTCTTACTTCTCGTAGAGAATTCAGAATGTCAGCCTGGTTCATGGCGCGTCCGACCTCCACAGTAGCCTTACCTGCGAGTTTGTCAGCCCGCTCATTCCCTTGTACTCCCGCATGCCCTGGCACGAAGATGAAACTAATCTTTGCCAGCCGAGACCGCTCCAGAGACAGCAACCATTCTCTTCGGATCCACCCCATCTCTATCCTCTTGAGCATGCACATTGAGTCGCTAAGAAAACATGCCCTAGTGATTGTCTGTGTCTCGAGCCATGTTATTGCTTTACTTACTGCCATGACTTCCATAGTCAGGCTACTTGTGGTCTCAGCAAAAGCACCAGTCCTCTTTCACAATTCTCCCTCCGACCTGAGCCGTAAAGGCGCATGAGCTTCTCACATGTCGGACGACCGACCCATCTGTGTAAATGACAGCATCATCGTCTAGCGAATTCTCGGATATTAACGCTTGTACTTCCGGCTCATCAGCAGCCGGGTTTTCTTGTCTGCATTTTCTATCTAGTTGGATGCAAACTGAAAAGGATGTGCAGAAATCTGTTGGCACTTCTACCCACTCCTCGCCAGGTTCTAAGTCTTCAAGTGAACACACATGTTGAAGAATGTCTTCGGCTTGACCCATCCACGACCGTCCTCTTTTTAACCTGCTGCCCTTCACCTTCATAATTTCACTATGCAGTGGATGTTTTGTGTTTGCGTTAACTCTGAGGTAGGCGCGTGCTCTGCAAACTTGTATTTTGTCTTCAATGGTTGGAAAATCAAGAAGGTAGCGCATCGCCCTGCATATACGATGTGGCGACTTGAATGTACGAAACAGAGACTGGGACAATACCGGGGAAAACCGACAGGGAAATGCCCTTGCAGAAGCCATGGTGGATTCAGAATTAGTCTGCATAAACGATGGGAGGCCAACTAGAATGGGGATGAGACCTGGTGATGTGGAGACGACTATTGACCTGGCATTTGTCACCCAGTCGGCAGTATTGAATGTTAAATGGACTATCCTGTGTGATCATGGGAGTGACCATCTACCCTGTTCTCTATTGATTTCTAAGTCCAACAAGACTAACGCTGTTAGAGCACCCCAGCCCTTTAAATATGAGAGGGAATACACCCTTATGGGTCTTCTCAGATAGAAGGCATGCAGTGTCACTAGCACACCTACTTATGGGTCGTCTCTGATAGAGGGCATGCAGTGTCACTAGCAATCCTACTTATGTGCAGCCTCCTTGGTGGACCTCCGAGGTAGAACGTGCATGGAAATCCAAGAGAGCAGCAGTTAAACAGTTACAGAAAGTGCGGCGGACACCCCAAAGCTCACAAGAGGAAATGGAGAAAGCTTCGCAAGAGAAGAAAGCCAAGGTGGAGGAATTCAAGCGCTGTGCAACAGAGCCCATAAGAGTGAAAAAGGAAAACTTTATGAATGAGATTAGAGGAGATAAAACACAGGGAAATTTCTGCAAATTGCATAAACAGATGGGAAGGAAAGATCGTCCTGCCACAGTGGGTACAATATACAGAGATAGCGGTTCACGTTTGACAATGGACAAAGAGAAAGGGGAAGCTTTCCTGCAGAGATTTAGCACTGAAGATCAGAACGATGGGGACATCAGAGGCTAAGTTAGAAATCTATCGGGTACCATTAAAGATACCTACTGTGAGGATATCATTCAGCTAGACCAGGGGTCACCAAACTTTGTTCTCGGCGGGCCGGATAACTGAAAAAAATTACGATCGCGGGCCGTATACTCATTCTGTACAATACAAACGTGGTAATCCTGTATACCCGCTTTCGAAACACATATGCACGCGATTTGGCAGCAGACCGCATTGCGCTGACTTTTTACGCCATGGTATGGGTGCGGGTCGTTCGGAAAGCAATGGCAAACTACTGAACGTAAACTTGCCAAGACATCAACAGCAGCAAACAATGCTGGTGTTGACTGCAAACTTCCTGTAAAGGATATGCAACTAACGTTAACAACACTTGCAAGCCAGAATGAACGATCTGGAAAAAAAAAGACGAATAACTAAGTTAATCATGGGTGAATGGTGTGCAATGCACACAAAAAAACAAAGACAACCAACATATTTATTTACTACAAAAGGTTATCAAAGAAGGCGACATTAGCAACACAGATAGTTACATCAGACCTAGTGTGCACATATCGGAATCTCACAAACTAAGCAGCAAAAAAGGTTAGTGAGATTTGTGAAGCTGATATTTGGCTTTCAAGATTTCATCCATGTTTGGTTTGGAATTGCAGCATCCAATCTAGAGAATTGCTTTCAATTGTTCATCAGTCAATCTAGTTCGATGTATTGATTTCACATATTTCATTTTTGAAAATATTTCCTGATAGACATATGTCGTTCCAATCACTGATACCATGTCTTTTTTTCATATCCTTTACAGGGCATCGCTGTCAACATCAGCATCTTTCAGCTGATTGTTGATTTCTTGGCAAGATTATGCTCAGTAGTTTGCCATTGCTTTCTGAGCAACCGGCTCACACACCCCTTACGTTACTGACGCGAAGAGAACCGCTACCAATTCTCGCTCACATCATGTTACTTACGAGAGTATATGGGATTACGGAGAAATTCGTGTAATCCATAGACCAGGGAGACTGGCACTGGTGCCATACCAGCGGCAAATTGCTTCAGTTTCGGAAACTCAACATCAGCTAAGCAGTGGTAAAATTCTACAAGTTTTCCTTCTCTGTGGTTCTCTTTCAACAAGTCATTGGCTTGCAAATCAGTGAGCTTCAACTGTAGTTCAACTGGAACATCATCAAGGTTACAATCAAACGGATTCTGGAACAGAAGAATGTCACTTTCAAGTCTGTCGAGATCTGAAAATCTATCCAAACAAATGCTTCTTCAAATAACGAATAATTTTTTTTTCGGAAAATCGAGTTTGACATCTTCGGCGACTATAGCGCAAAACTCTTTGAAACAATGAAAATGAGAAACGCTTTCTCTTTCCTTTTGTATTACAAACAATGACAGCTTTCTCTGAAATCCTTTTGATGATTCTGTAGAGATCACAGACGAGATTATCCTTTCCCTGAAGTTTCATATTCAGATAATTCGTGTTTGATGTGATGTCGAACAAAAATGACAACTTTGACAACCAAGAAGGAACTGGCAGCTGTGGATCAGCTCTATTGTTTTCAGTGAGGAAGGCATCTATTTCGTTTCGGAGCTTGTAAAAATGAAACAGGACTTGACCGCAGCTGAGCCACACTCACTGATGTGTGATAAGGCAAGTCACAGAAGTCAGAATCAATTTCTTAAAGAAACGCCTTTAAATGACCGTGATTGAGTGCATATCCCCGAATGAAGTTCACAGCAAAAACGACACAAGTTATATCTAAGTCTTTCCCCACAGAGTGCTTGCTGATGTATGATGCAGTGTATAAAAAGAGCTCACGGAATTTTGCAAATTTTTCAACTGAGTCCTGATCTGTACCATCAGACTCTTCCTGACTCCAGCCATGTTTTTTCCTCCATCAAAACTGATTCCACTGAAGGTTATACTTTTTGCACATCCATTAAAATGTCTTTTCCTGTTGTTGTTCCATGCATGCTGCAAACGGATGCCACCTCTTCCGTTATCTGAAAGTCCAAATTGACACCACAAATGAACACGAGAAGTTGTGACGTACTCGAGAGATCAGTAGACTCATACAGCGCCACAGAAAGCGACAACACGTTCCTAGTTTTCTCGCTTATCTGTGGCACTATGTTCTCTCCAAATTCTTCTGTTCTTCGCACAACTGAATAGCCGTAAGGCAGATAGTTCCAAACAAACAATCGGCTTTCTCAGGACACAAGTCATTTGCTGCTTCCATAATACACTCTTTGATGAAGTTGCCATCCGTAAACTGTTTTCCTCGTTCTGTCATCTTATACACAGTGTTGTAGCTTGTAAGAGTGACAGATTCATTTTCAGCAAAATTTCTCGTGAAGAGATTTCTTTGAGTTTCAAAACCACGTTTCATGGACTCTTATTTCTCAGAGTGTAACTTTCCAGAAAACTTTTGAATACGTTGATGGATGTTTTGTTTCGTAATGACACCGAAGATTGTACTCTTTCAATATGGCAACACTTTAGCTGCATATTACGCAACTGGTTTTCCGGTCCTTTGTTTCCACAAAGTCGTATTTTACTCCCGATTCTTCATTGAAAACGCGACACTCGCGTCCACTTTTCTTTTCTTAGTAGCCATTATGAAGGGTGAAGTACACGGGATCTGAAAATTAAAAAGACATTGAATTAGAAACATGATTAAAATCTTATTGACACACAAGAAAAGCAGGCGACTAGGGGTCACTGGTGAAGCTACGGCTCACCATAGGTACATATAAAGTTTATAGGTACCTATGGTAATAAAATATATCTCATAGTAAGGTTTGCAAAATATATTAATAGGGCCTGCCTAAATAAACAGCCTAGAGCAGAGTTTTTCAACCGGGGTTCCGAGATTGGCAGCCAGGGGTTCCACCGAAGCAGACCGAAATCGCCTAACTGCAACATTTCTGCCCATCTGGTTTATTAAATAAAGTAGGACAGACGCCTTGGTTCATCGCACAGAGTTCCTTGAGCAACGTAAACATTTGCGCAAGGATCTGCTCCAGCAGAAAGATTGAAAAAGCTGGCCTAGCGACCAGATCGATTACCACCTTGAATGGTGAATTCTTCTGAGCTGTGGATATTTTCGTAATAACACGAGGATTCTATGGCATTTTTATGCTATGTTTGCTACTTTATTGCTTCTATTCACACTTGTAGTTCACTTACATATCACTGTCTAACATAGAAATCCTTGTTACATATCTATAAAATGAATGACTGGCAAAAATATTTCTGGAGCATTGGACTTGTGTTGACAGCCGGACGTATCTGGAGGGGGGGGGGGGGAGATATGTGTGTATGTGTGTGTGTGTGTGTGTGTTTGTGTGTGTGTGTGTACTGCTCTTGAAACCATGGTAATGTCAGAGCGTAGGCGGTGCTACAACAAGCCGGGGAAGGACTTGGTATGGTGCGAAATAATTAAACATTACAATAAACAAGAACATTGGGACGCAGAGGTGTTTCTAAGGCACCAGGACTGGGTTCTATACTGGCCAAGACCTATTGACGCGTCTTCGCCGAGCGTCCTGAGCAACAGGTCCCTTCGGGGTCATGGCTAAAGTCAGTAGGATCGTTGATTCCTCCGAAGTCGGAGAGCGTCTGCCTGCACGGCGAGGTACCACCTGTCTGCACATCAATAAGCCAGACATGGGACAACGGATACTCACGCAAACCTCAAGTCCTGTATGACATCACACTGATGTTGGACAAGAGGACGTTTTCATCCGGCATACAGGACTTCGCGCTGGAGTTCACAGCCAGCGAACACAAGCAAACAAGCACAAGAACATCTAGATACAATAATTTACAATTGAAAATCGTAAATTTAAGACACATAGTAGCCAGGAAGTCTCCGCACGTGTGAATCAATTAATCAATCAGGTTCCGTCTCCACAATGAAGGTTGGCTACATTTGATCTCTAACACTGTCTCTCGCCTGGACTGTACATTATATCAGGCTGATGTTCGTCCATCTCTTGATGTTATCTTCCCACTTGTATCGTTGTCTACCTCTTGCTCACTTGCCCTCAGGCTTGCCCTCCAGTATGGTTTTTATAAGAGTATCATGTCTTTTAACGTGGCCGAAATATTCCACTTGCCTCCTCTTTATTTCCTTCATCAACTCTCTCTTCATTCCCAGTTGTTCTAGAACCTCTGCATTTGATTGTTTTTGCTTTCACGAAATACGACATATTCGTCTGTATATCCACATATCCAGGGCCTCTGTGCGGCTTTCTAGTTTCTTGTTCAATGTTCAAGCTTCCGCGCCATACAGTAGTGTTGAATATACGTAGCATTTGACAATTATCATTTTTAATGCGCTGTTAATTTCTCTAGATGTTAATACTGATTTTTTGTGGAGATCACCGATTATTCTAAATATAATATTGACATTTAAATTGTATCACAACGCCTCGAGTTCCATACGTTATATCCAGCATTTTCGAGTACCGTTGGCAGGCCGGATGAAATGACGTCCGGGGCCGATCCGACCTAAGGGCCGTAGTTTTTTTACCCCTGAGCTAGACGATGTCAAAGTTGTATTGAAGAAAAAGCAAATGACACCTCCCCAGGGCCCGATGGAGTTAGGTGTGCCCACATGATGGATATGAGTGATGGAGAACTTATGGAGATGGCTGCTTGCTTTAGCCTGACCATCAGGGTGACATCAGTACCCCAGGTTTGGGTGCGTAGCTATTTAACACCATTTCCTCAACCAGGCAAAGATCATTCAAAGCTAAAAGATTTAGGATTATTTCCCTACATAATACTTTTGACAAGATGCTGGAGAAGATCGTTGCTGGTAAGCTTCAGGAAAATTTAGAAACGGAAAAGCTCCCCCCCCCCTTTTTTTTTCCCCGTAAGGTTTGAGAGGTTACCGGCTAGGGAAAGATACTTGGTCGAATGCAGCCACTTTTGCCTACGATGTTTATGAAGGGTTCCAAAACAGACAGGAGACGACGATGGCAGCACTCGATTTCGTGGACGCGTACAGCAGTCAGATATGATATTTTAATGTACGCTGTTATGAAGAAGAGAGTAAGTATTCCTTGGTTGGTGAATTGAATTGCAGCTGTTGTGTATTCTGATAGCGTGGTTCTCCGGCTGGGTACGTGGACCTCTGAGCCATGAATCATAGCCCCCGGACTACCACAGGGGTCGGCTGTTTCCCCTGTGCTTTTCAATGTGTATACGAGCAACATTGCCAGCCTCGAAGCTCCAGGGACTGGAAGGATACTAACATTTGCAGATGATGTTCATGCATACAGGCAGGGGAGGTACAGAAATCAAACAGCTCAGGAGATGAAGGCGACACTGTACAAAGTGATGGCGTCGTTTACTGAGATGAATGACGTCATTAACCCAGAAAAAGCGTCTGTCTTGTGATGCTCTCTGAAGAATAGAATTGTCAAAGCTGACCTCCCAAGCCTCACAATAAATGGTAGAGCTGTGAATAGAGACATTGTGTGGGTATGAAATGTGATGAGGAAAGTAAACTGGCCACCACATCTCCTTGTGGACCGAGATGATCTCCGTGGTGTAGCGGTTAAACTGCTGGCCTTGCGCTCCGAAAGAAATGGGCTTGTTATGAGACACAGTGATTCGGTTTATGGGTGTCATTTTCTGGGAGACTCCCGTGGGGCCATAGTGTGTGTTCTCTGTGCGACGCTTTTGACAGTTCCCTCTGTGGAAAGGGATCCAGCCATCTGGGATAAAACCAGTTGCAAAGAAATCATCCCTCTTACCTTCCAACCATATTCAATATGTCGTGGCCTAGATATTGTGAAGGCCTAACACTTCACACTCCGTCGGTAGTATATGCTGTGGGACCACCTCACAGTATATAGACAGGCAGGCAGGCAGGCAGGCAGACATATAGATAGGAAGGTAGGTAGGTAGGTAGGTAGTTAAATATGTAGGTAACTAGATAGATAGATAGATAGATAGACAGACAGACAGACAGACAGACAGACAGACAGACAGACAGACAGACAGACAGACAGACAGACAGACAGATAGATAGATAAATAGATAGATAGATAGATAGATAGATAGATAGATAGATAGATAGATAGATAGATAGATAGATAGATAGATAGATAGATAGATAGATAGATAGATAGATAAATAGATAGATAGATAGAAAGAACGAACGAACAAACTTTATTTTCAAAGGGTTAAGAATTGGGCACGCAGGCCCGTCTAACATTCTGCCCTTCTATCATTCTCTTTCATACATTATTTCATTCACACATCATTCAAGGCTAACAGAGAACAGCAACAATATAAAAGATATGCATTATAAAGGCATGGGCAAAAATGCGAACATCAAAACTACACGACACAGTAAAATTAGATAATGGTCTGACACTTGTTATTAGCTATGTGGAATATACTGGCCTACCAATAGGGGACTGGCTGTTATACTAGGGTTTTGTTATTATTATTATTATCTTTATTATTAAGGGGGAAGATAATCCGTACTGAGATAGTGTTCGAGTAATTTGCGATTATATGAATAGGGATTGGTGATGTCTTTGATTTCTTGTGGAAGATTGTTCCACAGCTGAGCTGCAGAGTACGTTAAGCTTGTTTTGTATAAGTCAATCCTAGGCTTCGGAATGTGTAATATATTTAAACGTTTACTGTGTCTAGCATTATATTTAAACAATGGCAAAAGGTAATTTTGTAGATAGATAGATAGATAGATAGATAGATAGATAGATAGATAGATAGATAGATAGATAGATAGATAGATAGATAGATAGATAGATAGATACACAGACAGACAGACAGACAGACAGACAGACAGACAGATAGATAGATAGATAGATAGATAGATAGATAGATAGATAGATAGATAGATAGATAGATAGATTGATTGATTGATAGATAGATAGATAGATAGATAGATAGATAGATAGATAGATAGATAGATAGATGAGTTGGTGGGTGGGTAGACAGACAGATAGATGGATAGACAGACAGATAGTAGATAGATATATCGGTGGGTGGATGGATGGATAGGAATGTAAGTAGGAATGTAGGTAGGTACATACGTAGACAGGTAGGTAAGTAGTTAAATATTCAGACAACTAGGTCAGTATGCATGTAGGTATGAACACCATAGGACAGACAAGCAAATAAGCCGATTGGTAGGTATTACCAGTGAGTTGACATGAACACCTTAAAAGTGTTATAGACATGACAATAACCATGCCATTGTCTTGTAACCTGTCAATATTGTTGTTAAGGATGTCAGGCGAACACTGTGACATAACGACAGTTTAAAGATGGTCCCCCAGCTTGTGACATTCACCAAAGGAGAACAGCATTTTGTTATCCGTGTTTTGGTTAGCTTTGGGGTGAAACCTATAGAAATTCATCAGCGAACCAATCTGAGCCATTATACATGGATACGCGTCTTATAGCCGGTAGATTGGTTTGCTGGTTGTGTGGTTAGTTGGCTAGTTGGCTAGTTCGGTCGTTCATTAGTTAGCTAGCTAGTTAGTTAGTTAGTCAGTCAGTCAGTTAGTTAGTCCCCATATCATTCCCATGGCACACGAAACTATCAATTACAAAGAGAACTAGTTACTCGCATCAGAAGAAGACAGTCCACATGTTTGGGGCATGCGGTGAGAAGGGGAAACGAAAGCTGGAGTATGTCGTCACAACAAGAAGGCTGGAGGGGAAGAGAGGCAGGGGGAGACAGAGAGAAAATGCCGAACAGTTTAAGATCGTGGCAATGAGGAAAGTCGGTATCAGAAATGGAAGCACGAGAGACAGAAGAATATGGACAGACATGATCACCAACGCCACACAGCAGGGACTATAAGAAGAACAAACTTGTTCATTGGAAATCGTGTATGTACAACCTGTTGCCATCTGTTGTAGTTTGGGGCACACTTAAAGTGTTTAAAAAGTCGGTGTCTCTGACATCGCATTATGACTTTCAGCGTTTGTATTGCCTAATATGTCCTCTAAGCTACTGAGCGTAATCTCGCCAAAGAAATCAACAATCAGCTGGAAGATGCTTGTGGGATGTGGATTTTAATTCCTGAGAATAATTCGTTAAAATGTCTAGGGGGTTTTATTGATTCTCTGGTCACTGGTTAGAATGCAGGGTGATCAGGGATATTTACCACAAATCCCAGGAGAAAAGAGTTCAATCCTTGAAACAATGGCATCTGTGTGTAGGTTTCCCTTCCCACTTCATCTCCCTTTGAATTTTCTATAGTGCTAGAAGGATATTGATTGCTCACAACATATAAACAACCACTATTGGACACCACATTTACTTGATGTACACAACACTTTTGGACAAACAGTTCAGGTATTAACTCAAGATCTGCAAGTACATATATATGTGTAATAAACACTATGCATTTTCAGACAGGCATGGGAATTAGTTGCATTGTTACAATATAGTACCCAGTGACCCCAGAAAAAACAAGGTTATTACAATCAACACAACAACCACAAATTGGTTCTGCTAACTTGACTCAGTGTACCTATATAAAATCACATTGGTCTAGGTGCAGAAATCCAACATATATATATATATTTGTTTCTGACACCATGTACAATTATCATTTTTTAAAAAATAATGAGTTGATGTCAAAATACTATTTACCTTAACCATCATTGGTTATACCTCATTACCCACTCTTTATATGTCATAGAAGAAAAAAACACACACATGAAAACAGTTGATACTAATAATTAAATTAATTAATTATAGTGTTCATTTAGGCATTGCGGATGTGTATTCTTCTCCAGTGCAAAGCAGTTAATGTCCATATTTATCCGTGACAGCAATAAATACTCACAGTCATGTTTAATGTCCACTGAAGTTTGTTGCGGAACTACTTATAATCCTTATTAGGAAATAAATTCACCACATATCTCCTCCGTGGAGCTGAATTCAAGAATCTTCTTTGCGAACGGCTCGGTGTCAGTGTGAAATTGAGGCCTGGGTTGGTCATACCTTCAGGAGATGCATCTTGAGTCTTGGACTAAGGTTCTTCCCTACATCACCATATCCGATGAAAAGGATGCCTACCTTTCAGCGTCTCGGCTTATAATATCCGAATCTCAATTTTGTTCCCACAGATTTTTCACCCACCTAGTCATCAGTCTATAACCTATTCCACCGTTATTGGCATTTAGGCTGACATGGGACCAGCACAGAGTTCTGATTCATTATTTACTTTCAGTGTAGACATACAATTCTGCTTGTTATTCATTTGGTTCATCTGGAATTAATTCCAGGATTCTGCTGCAGGCATGGAACTGAAGAATATTGACTCCACCACATATCCAGGGTTGTAAGCCATCAGGTGATTCCTGTGGTTGCAGGCGTAGAGGCATTTACTCCGCTAGCTGCTTTCATGTGGTCTTTTTTTATGTGTTCAGGTTTGGGAACCTTGAGATAATCTGGTGTAGGTATGGTTTTCAGTTGGTACCTTGGTTGTATTGGTTCAATGTCTTCTTCCCATTTGTTTGAGTGGGTGTTCATAGCTAGAACTTCGTGTTGCATGGCTGGAACCTTATGTTTGACTGTTGCAGCTGTGAGAATTTCATTCGAAGACTTATCCATTGTGGATATTAACTTGGTAATCCAACCAACAGTTGAAGGTTACTCACTGTTGTTAGTTTTAGTAACTTGCTAGAAGGATTGTCCCAGTTTCACTGGCTTGGTTGAATGATGAGGCCATAGGTGATACTTCTCAGAAGTAACGCAGACGATACACTGTTGTCAGTACTCTGATGATCTTCATCTTTGTAGATTATTAGATCTTGAAGTCCATCCTGGATATTCCTACTAAAATAGGACTTAATCACACACCCAGACAGTTGTCTTCAAATTTATCTGTTGCTCGCTATGGAGCTATTGAGCGCAGCAGTCCATGGGTATTTCTAGATGCAGACTATGGTTAGGACATTCACTTTCTGGCTGTTGACCCAGGATCCAGTGATATAGTCCCACCACATTCAACCACCACCTGCTTCTCTTCTATAGAAAAGGGATGACAAGAATACAACACTAGCATTAACCTACTGTGATGTGTTAACTTTCACAAGACAATTACAAACAAAAATACAAAACAAGGGGAGAAGGGGAAAGGAGTGGGTGTCCATGTTCCACTGTCCCTCATTGCTGAGTAGAGCCATTCTGACTCTTAATAGTGAGTAAGGTATTTTCTCACTTATATTTTGTTCTGTTGTTACTGGGACTATTAGATGAGTGAAGTCATTCTGTCCATCCAACATGTTGATATTGTCTCTCTCATTACCTGAAGAGAATAGCCTATACAGAATCTCTGTGGTTTCTAATGCCGCGTCTTCCTTTCGGCACTATAATCATCCTTAGGTCAAGACTATTCAACATTGGCTTAAGTACTGACATACACATGGATTCTTACATCAACATCCTCTAATCCCAAGGTGCAACATTAAAATGTATATTCCCACAGTAAAAAGTAACAATCAGAACAGAGAAAATTCTCATACCAGAAAAAAAACATACATGTCCATTTTTCTGATATCAAGTACACGATAATCCTACATAATACTTAATCACAATGCTGATGCAGGGAGCCTTTGTTTTTGGATTTTCTCAGGGGTTAATCCATAACTAAAACATACATTGTTTTCCCCCACTGCGTACTGCAGATGAGGATAGTAGTCGCTGTGATATATTTTGTCAAGGACTGCTATTATTAGGAGTATTTATTAGAATAACTTATGCCGCATGGTCCAGTCTTCTGAATATTGCAAGCAATTTATTCACAATCTTCGCTTCTGTTCCTACTACGGTGAGGTGATGCGAATTTAATCCTATCCGAACATTGATTTTGATCACGCGTTTACTTCCTTTGTTCATGAATTTATATTCTCAACCATGGCGTCCCTAGCAATATTTTATGAAATGATTACATGTCCCTCCTCATATGGAGTGGTTACTAATCTGTTAACAAAAGGATGGTACTAAAATTTAGCACTATAGTTCCAAGTTACAGATTATGATGTGGCGAAGTATTTTATCCCCTGACTAAGAGTCGGGAATACGCGTAATCATTTGTATGTCCCCGCATGGATAAAATTTCCTTTCTATAGTCCATAGATTATTTGCAGATTTCTAAGCATAGATATTGAGATATATTTCACAATGCATAGAAGTTTTTATTCATATGAATATGAAATTGACAGACACTAGTTCTTTACTTTGAAGTATGAATCAGGGGTCTGCTCCTACATTGAGAAAATCTCTAGAATGTGTTTCTCTAGAATGTGTTTCAGACATGAGAGTTGATACTTTATGTGTACTACAGTACACATAATATTCATAGGTTATAAACACTATTAGTTTGATATAAGTTCATGATGCCTATAAAAGATATTAACATAGGGATTTGAATTTGTAAGACATAGGAAAAATTACAGCGTGGCGCCCACCTGTGTTTCATTGGTAAAAATAAAATCAGACTCTAGCTTTCAAGAACTGTTGAATTATCATTCTAATTCTTAATTAAACATACTGGTCTATGTAATACATAAATACATTTTAATAATGTAGATATAACATACCAATAGTTGAAGAGAATCATGTTTTTAAAGGCAACATGCCTTCTCCCCGAAGGGAAAACTTTTACATGTCTGTTCTTTGTGTCGTACTGACCAAAATGGCTACACTGGCCTTTGTTTTTCTATCAGTCCCGGTCTTGCCAGGTACGTGAAAAAATTAAAGCCAAATAGATTAAGCTGCCACGGTCAGTCTATCACTGTTATATTTTCTATTCCTACCTAAGCAAGTTACTTATCCAGTAATTGTAAGGGTTTGTTTATTTTTAAGGGAGTCAATGCTTAGGAAAGGGTAGGGACGTTTTTATTATATTACAATGCTGATGTTGACAGCGATGTCCTGTAAAGGATATGCACACATTTTTTTGTTTTTTTAATGTGTCCTCTAACTTATATGCAGTTAGAGAAAAAAAAAATACCTAATCTGTTCAGTGCAAAGTTTGTGACATTCCCACTCATACAATATATTCAGAAAATTATAGGGTGTGGCGGTCATACCACTTCCCTTTCAAGATAAATTTAAAATCGAGCTGAGAAATACATTGAATAAATGTAAACATTACTATTTCAACGACAGAGAACTTGATGTAAGCTCGTTAATATTTGTACAATACCTTACAAGCAGACGTACAGCATTCTATAAGTTTTACTTATATTCAAAGAGTTTTACCTAGATTCTGATCGCACATCTTAAGAAATCAAAATTTTTCTAACTATAAAATGATGCTTTGAAAATTAAATATTTAGTCTCTATAGAAACAAACATCTATAAAAGAGAAGGTTGCCTCCCTTTCAGTAAATCACATCGTTGTTAGTGTGCTTGCCTATCTTGACAGCTTCAATCAGTCCCAACAGCAGGTTTATCGACCAGGACAATTCTGGGGCCGATCCAGCCTAATTAAAATAAGTACCAACATTATTTAGAATTATCTGGAAATTATGTGGGATGTGAGTTGAGTTGATCTCTAAAGGACAGGCTTCTATCAAAAGTGATTCCCAGGCACTGCAGTCTGCTTTCTCTAATAATATTTCTACCATTTATCTAGAGGCTTGGGAGAGCTTTAACAATCCTATTGTTCAGTGAGCACTACAAGACCTTTATGGATCTGAGCTGAAACTTAATAAATGTATATGCCGCGGTTGATTCTGTTGTTACAAAGGAACGACGGGACAAGCTTATGGAGCTGGAGCACATCCCAGGCAGTAGGCTGCTTAATGTACGATGTTAGTTAGTCGACAGATCATCCTCATTGCACATCGAACCATTTAGTCCATAAGTGCTCGGATCCCCTCCTCAGCAAATCCTGCAGCGTGTAGCGGCTAACGACACCAGTCATGTGTTGGTTTATCAGTCTTCTTTGGCTTTCTGCGTAGTGTTCTTGTTTGGCCACCCCTCTTTTAATTTGCTGTTCTCGCAGTCTGGCCATGATTGTAGATTCACAGTCGTCACTTGGTTCTCGCAAACGTCTTACTTCTCGTAGAGCATTCAGAATGTCAGCCTGGTCCATGACCTCCACAGCAGCCTTAACTGCGAGCTTGTCAGCCCGCTCATTCCCTTGTACTCCCGCATGCCCTGGCATGAAGATGAAACTAATCTTTGCCAGCCGAGACCGTTCCAGAGACAGCAAACATTCTCTTCGGATCCACCCCATCTCTATCCTCTTGAGCATGCACATTGAGTCGCTAAGGAAGCATGCCCTAGTGAATGTCTGTGTCTCGAGCCATGTTATTGCTTTACTTACTGCCATGACTTCCATAGTCAGGCTACTTGTGGTCTCAGCAAAATCACCAGAGTCCTCCTTCACAATTCTCCCTCCGACCTGGGGCGTAAAGGCCCATGAGCTTCTCACATCGGACTACCGACCCATCTGTGTAAATGACAGCATCACCGTCTAGCGAATTCTCGAAAATCAACGCTTATACTTCAGCCTCCACAGCTGGATGCAAACTGAAAAGGATGTGCAGAAATCTGTTGGCACTTGTACCCACTCCTCGCCAGGTTCTAAGTCCTCAAGTGAACACACATGTTGAAGAATGTCTTCGGCTAGACTCGTCCACGATCGTCCTCTTTTTAACCTGCTGCCCTTCACCTTCATAATGTCACTATGCAGTTGATGTTGTGTGTTTGTGTTAACTCTGAGGTAGGCGCGTGCTCTGCAAACTTGTATTCTGTCTTCAATGGTTGGAAAATCAAGAAGGTAGCGCATCGCCTTGCATGTACGATGTGGCGACTTAAATGTACGAAACAGATACTGGGACAATACCGGGAAAAACCGACAGGAAAATGCTCTTGCAGAAGCCATGGTGGATTCAGAATTAGTCTGCATAAACGATGGGAGGCCAACTAGAATGGGGACGAGACCTGGTGATGTGGACACGACTATTGACCTGGCATTTGTCACCCAGTCGGTAGTATTGAATGTTAAATTGACTATCCTGTGTAATTATGGGAGTGACCATCTACCCTGTTCACTATTGATTTCTAAGTCCAACAAGACCAACGCTGTTAGAGCACCCCAGCCCTTTAAATATGAGAGGGAATACACCATTATGGGTTGTCTCAGATAGAGGGCATGCAGTGTCACTAGCAAACCTACTTATGTGCAGCCTCCTTGGTGGACCTCCGAGGTAGAACGTGCATGGAAATCCAAGACAGCAGCAGTTAAACAGTTACAGAAATTGCGGCGGACACCCCGAAGCTCACCAGAGGAAATGGAGCAAGCTTCGCAAGAAAAGAAAGCCAAGGTGGGGGAATTCAAGCGCTGTGCAACAGATCCCATAAGAGCGAAAAAGGAACACTTTATGAATGAGATTAGAGGAAATACAACACAGGGAAATTTCTGCAAATTACATAAACAGATGGAAAGGAAAGATCGTCCTGCCACAGTGGGTACAATATACAGAGATAGCGGTTCACGTTTGACAATGGACTAAGAGAAAGGGGAAGCTTTCCTGCAGAGATTTAGCACTGAAGATCAGAACGATGGGGACATCAGAGGCTAAGTTAGAAATATATCTGGTACCTTTAAAGATACCTACTGTGAGGATATCATTCAGATAGACCAGGGGTCACCAAACTTTTTTCTCGGCGGGCCGGATAACTGAAAGAAATGACGAGCGCGAGCCGTATACTATTCTGTACAATACATGCACTGGTCTCCGTGGCGATGGGCTTAAGGACGTGGATCGTAATCCCGTATACCCGCTTTCGAAACACAGATGCGCGCGATTTGGCAGCAGACCGCATTGCGCTGGTTTTTTACGCTATGGTATGGGTGCGGGTCGTTCGGAAAGCAATGGCAGACTACTAAATGTAAATCTGCCAAGACATCAACAGCAGCAAAAAATTCTGGTGTTGACTCCAAACGTCCTGTAAAGGATATGCAACTAACGTTAACAACACGCTCCGGGGACAAAAGACGAATAACTAAGTTAATCGTGGGTGAATAGTGTGCAATGCACACAAAAAACAAAGACAACCAACATATTCATTTACTACAACAGGTTATCAAAGAAGGCGACGTTAGGAACAAAGATAGTTACATCACACCTAGTGTGCACATATCCGAATCTCACAAACTAAGCAGCAAAAAATGTTAGTTAGATTTGTGAAGTTGATATTTGACTTTCAAGATTTCATCCATGTTTGGTTTGGAATTGCAGCATCCAATCTAGAGAATTGCTTTCAAATGTTCATCAGTTCGATGTATTGATTTCACATATTTCAATTTTAAAAATGTTTGCTCACAGACATAAGTTGTTTCAAACAATGATACCATGATTTTTTTTCATATCCTTACAGGACATCGCTGTCAACATCAGCACTTTCAGCTAATTGTTGATTTCTTGGCAAGATTATGCTCAGTAGTTTGCCATTGCTTTCTGAGCAACCGGCTCACATACCCCGTAAGTTACCGACGCGGAAAGAACTGCTCCCAATTCTCGCTCACATCACGTTACTTACGATAGTATACGGGATTACGGAGAAATTCGTGTAATCCATAGACTAGGGAGATCGGCACTGATGCCATACCAGCGGAAAATTGCTTCAGTTTGGGAAACTCAACATCAGCTAAGCAGCGGTAAAATTCAACAAGTTTTCCTTCTCTGTGCTTCTGTGACAAATTAGGAGTAGTCAGAGGACCTAATTAGTAGTGTCCTCTAGAAATATATCTTGAATAATAGATAGACAAGATAAAGGATATGATTTTGCACGTTTTTGTCTAGAGGTCTCTCAAATGAGATAGATAATCATTCCCGCCTAGCCCTTTTGGAGACCCATTTTCCCTTGGCTCTGAACCCCCACTGTGAGATTCCCAAGTATCCACACAGAAATTTATAAAAGAAGAAAAGGGTTCCCTCAAAGGCCAAAAGAAGATCTGGACTATTCGCCCCTGTACAACTGAGGATCCAATTCACTCATCATAATGTTGTAAGTGTGCTATTCGTCCGTCACATTAGATCTTCCCTTATTTTATTTGTGTCAAAAGTGACCTATATCAGTTGTCAAATTAGACCTTAGGACTTTAGGATTCAATATTAGTAGACAAACTCAACAATAACTGTACATAACATCTGTTGAACAAGACATCTACATGACAGGTTCTTGACAAAAGTGGGACATACATTTACATAGAATTGTTTACACCACAATTGTACAAGACATTCACCTGTGACATGTACTTAAAACACTGGTTCATTAATACTCTTTATTGAGCGGTTGGTGGGTCGAGTGAAGACCAATAGTTCATCCTGTTGTCATATCTACACTTCAAAAGTACATACATAATGTACAAATATGCAGAACATGCATGCAGATAAACATGATACAACTCCTAGTTAATCCACCAGCAGATCAATATACTCTCCTCCTCCTCCTCTCTAATCTCTTCCTACACCACTGATTCATGTATTCATCATCCTTCACTGTCATTGGAGAAAATATAGAATCCTGATTATGGGAAAACTCAAGGAAGGAACCACTGTTCTGGGTCATTTGCATCCTGTTATCACCAGCAATTGATGTTGGGAAAGCTCCAGGTAGCAGACTTCCTGTAATAAGTCCCATGCCAGATTATTCCTCTTAAGAACAGAATTTGGGGTGATGATATGGTACTGAATCTCACTGTCGACCAGACTGCCTGTGAAGCTGACACTGGGTACTTCAAATTGTTGAGGATATCACTCTCCTGACATTGGGAGATGTATACTCTGTACATGTAGATAATGACTTGCTGAAGAGATCCAGAGATGTGAACAAAATCCAATGTATTTTGCAGCATCTCACCTAGCAAGTCCGACTTCACCTACTTTTCAAGTCTCCCTAACAATCACTGTGTGAGCATCATGCTGGGTATTCTCTAAGATATTCTCAGATAACAATCCACCACAAGAGTTACTTCAGGTTTCTATGAATGGGGTTAACAACAAGAGACTTGTTCTCAGTTCTCAGATGATACTGATATAATAATCACAACCTGATCACCATAATAACCACATTAATCACATTAATGGAATTCTTCAGAACCGTTTTTCTCCCATTGTCTTTCAGCTGTTGGGGAGCTGAGGTAAAACCCTCCGAGAAATTCCTGCATTTCGGATTCTAGGAGAATGACTAGGTGTTCCATTGGGGCACATGTTTTACTTTCCATGAGCATGACCGAGACAAACTGTAGACAGGGGTCTTCTTTATTAAAGCATTGTTACTGTACACCAAGACAGGTTTATCAATGTCTACCAATCCTGCTTCCTGTTCAAAAACAGTACTTTTCAGTTGACTTGGGCCAAGGTATGTCATGAAGATAAAGGCTGGCAAATCAGCCTGTGTTCTTCTGTGATTATCCCTGGATTGCACCTATAGGGAGTTAGTTCTGGGTCTGGGACTCCTGTTTAGTTGTCCCAGAGAAAATATGAAGGCCTCTCCACCATCCTTTGTTCTCTGTTGATATATAAAATGGTAAGCATTTCTTTACATTTGTTCAAGACAATGTTATCAAACATCAACAGACACAGATGGAAATGAGGAGGTGAGGGAGGGTGTTGACCAAACACACCTCTCCTGGTTGATGATGGAGTGTATTCCACTCTGATGGACTGTGGGTGATATGTTTTCATTTTTAACCCCTGTTTGGGGTAGCCATAAGCCTATATGCTGAGACAGGGTAACTTAACACAATTACAAGCATTTTATATGTCTAAGTTCTTACAATGTTTAAACCACAGTAGACCTGGGCACAATGAGGAACAGACACAGTAAAGCAAAGCACTATAAGGCAAGCAGCATGAGCAAGCATTGTGAAATAGCAACATGAGACAGGCATTGTGAATTAGCAACATGAGCAGGCATGGTGAGGCAGATGAAAAATAGGCATTTACAACTGCAATATGCAATATGTATTAAACTAATGGCATTTACCCAATTAGCAGACCAAACATCAATTCCAATGGTTGTTATGTTGGTGCATGAATATCCTATTCCATACACACCCACACAGCAATGCCAGACCTCACCCCTTTCAGACCAGACTTGACTCACAAGTACATCATCATCATGTGCTCTTTTCCAACTGAGTAATGTCCATATCTACTACAGTAGGTAAAAGAAGCCAAATTGCATAAGCAATTGTTCTCATATGCACCAAAGCACATATGGGAAAAACATGTTTTGTCCTTGAAAATTTGCATGAGCCATACAGTATATTCGCCAACTAAGACACAGGTTCAAACACATATTGTCCTTTTAGGAACTAGTTCATATGAACCTACCAACAGTAGAGGTACCAGTGTAATACTTCAGAGAGCAATTGTATTAATTCTCTTGAGCGTAATCTAGCCACCAGGCATCACAGAAACTTTGCAATTCTGGCGTGCCATACCCGTCCTGCCTACATATGGATATGAAGCATCTATCTTTCTACCAATGTGAGAGGCTACTTATCAAATCACCAACTCACTCACTCCAACATTCTCAGCATTTACATCACACATTCCAATCCAAAACTACCAAACGTCAACTCGCAAAAGCAGTGTACAGTTTGGTTAAGAATGAGTCATGCTAGGCATTTAGAATGCACAAAGGGTTTGCGAATTTGCATTGAGTGTAATTTACAATCATCAAGCATACGCAACCAGTCACAACAGGGGAATGATATGCACTTGGAGTATTACGCAGCGTGGAAGACCTGACAGGTTGAAGAAGCAGTATTCAGAATCCTTGCACAATGAAGTTCTGTTTTCACTTTCACATTTTCTTCATAAAATACTCTCATATTCTTCTCTTTCGTTCACTAGGCATAACTACAACATTAAATTATGTTTTAAAGTGGTACCTGTTATTCCAGAGAACAATATTCATTATATTTTTAGGGCGTTATGATCACCACATCACATTGCATCCTGCCTTGCTCGAAACCGAGCTCAAACTACCAGATATTTGAATTTTGGCCTAGTGGCTAGCGTGTGCTGCCACGTATTAGCCAATCAAATTGTGGGCGGGCGCCACTGCCCTACCCCACCGTGATCTGGAATGTTCGATTCTATTAATAACCCTACTATCTGGATGGTCTCCGTTCCAAATTAAAAGTATTATTATTATGGATGTGTTGGACTGGGAATGTGGATGCCTGATCCATTATGTCACAGCTTCTCTTTCAACAAGTCATTTGCTTGCAAATCAGTGAGCTTCAACTGTAGTTCAACTCGCACATAATCAAGGTTACAATCAAACGGATTCTCGAACAGAAGAATGTCAATTTCAATTCTGTCAAGATCTGAAAATCTCTCCAAACAAATGCTTCTTCAAGTCACGAATAGATTTGTTTCGGAAAATCGAGTTTGACATCTTCGGCCATTGTAGCGCAAAACTCTTTGAAACAGTGAAAATAAGAAACGTTTTCTCCTTCCTGTTGTATTACAAACAATGACAGCTTTCTCCGAAATCCTTTTGATGATTCTGTAGAGATCACAGACGAGATTATCCTTTCCCTGAAGTTTCAAATTCAGCAAATTCAATGGATGATGTGATGTCGACCAACTTTGACAGCCAAGTAGGATCTGACAGCTGTCGATCAGCTCTATTGTTTTCAGTGAGGAAACCATCTATTTTGTAAAAACGAAACAGGACTTGACCGCAGCTGAGCCACATTCACTGATGTGTGATAAGGCAAGTCACAGAAGTCAGAATCAATTTCTTCAAGAAACGCCTTTAACTGACCGTGATTGAGTGCATATCCCCGTATGAAGTTCACAGCAGAAACGACTGGTTTCAGTACACAAGATAGATCTAAGTCATTCCCCACAGAGTGCTTGCTAATGTATGATGCAGTGTATGAACAGAGCGCACGGAATTTGCAAATTTTCCAACTGAGTCCTGATCTGTACCATCAGACTCTTCCTGAGTCCAGCCATGTTTTTTCCTCCATCAAACTGATTCCATTGAAGGTTATACTTTTTGCACTTCCATTAAAATGCCTTTTCCTGTTGTTGTTCCACGCATGCTGCAAACGGATGACACCTCTTCCGTTATCTGAAAGTCTAAATTGACACCACAAATGAACACGAGTAGTTACATATCTATAAAATGAATGACTAGCAAAAATTAGTAAATATTTCTGGAGCATTGGACTTGTGTTGACAGCCGGACGCATATAGGGTGGGGGGGGGGGGGGGAGAAGATGTGTGTGTGTGTGTGTGTGTGTGTGTGTGTGTGTGTGTCGCGGCGCTACAACAAGGACTTGAGATGGTGCGAAATAAGTAAACATTACATTAAACAAGAACATTGGGACGCAGAGGTGTTTCCAAGGCACCAGGGCTGGGTTATATACTGGCCAAGACCTAATGACGCGCCCTCGCCGAGCGTCCTGGGCAACAGGTCCCTTCGGGGTCCTGGCTAAAGTCAGTAGGATCGTTGATTCCTCCGAAGTCGGAGAGTGTCTGCCTGCACGGCGAGTCTGCACATCAATAAGCCAGACATGGGACAACGGATACTCACGCAAACCTCAAGTCCTCTATGACATCACACTGATGTTGGACAACAGGATGTTTTCATTCGGCATACAGGACTTCGCGCTGGAGTTCACAGCCAGCGAACACAAGCAAGCAAGCACAAGAACATCTAGATACAATAATTTATAATTGAAAATTGTAAATTTAAGACACATAGTAAACAGGAAGTCTCCGAACGTGTGAATCAATTAATCAATCAGGTTCCGTCTCCACAATGGAGCTTGGCTACAATGAATCTCTAACACTGTCTCTCGCCTTGACTGTACATTATATTAGGCTGATGTTCCTCCATCTCTTGATGTTATCTTCCCACTTGTATCGTTGTCTACCTCTTGCTCACTTGCCCTCGACCTTGCCCTCCAGTATGGTTTTTATAAGAGTATCATGTCCTCTAAAAAGTACTGGAGAGGTTTGGTCATAGACCATAACTTTATGAAGGGAAAATCCCAACTGCACCTCCCCGTGGTAGAGGATGGAAACACACCGCGGTGTGGCTAACACAGCTCTCGGGACCGAGTATCCACCGGAATAAGTGGACAACTCTGCAGCTGAGCTGAGCAGGGCACTCACTTGTCCTTAGAGTCGGAAATGGCTGTTAAAGGTAGAGGTAAAAGACCACCATGTGAATGTGGAAGGCAAGGGGAAACCACCACATTATCTTCCCAAGACTTCATGGCAAAACACATATCAGAGTTAGTGAACGACGTTAATGGCTGTCTTAGGACATCCTCGTCCGGTAGGGACAGTCATGAGCCACAGGTGACACCAGACAGTCATCCAGCTACTGATGGCAAAATCATAAATAAAATAAATAAATTTAGAGTAGGAACATGGAATGTTAGGACATTAAATGAGCTAGGAAAGTTGAACAAAGTTCTAAGAGAAATGGATAGCATGAATATGAATATACTAGGCGTTAGTGAGATGAGATGGAAGGGATCGGGCAAAATTATAGCTGACAACCACACAATAATTTATTCTGGAGGGGATACACATGAAAAAGGTGTAGGAATAATACTTGACGAAGAAACAGCCAAGTCACTTAATGGATACTGGTGTATTTCAGATAGAGTTATTTTGGTCAAAATCAAAGGCAAACCAATAGATATAAATATTATACAAGTATATGCACCAACAACAAGCAGTAGTGATGAAGAAATACAACACTTTTACGATGAAATAGAAATGGCGATGGCTCAAATTGGATCACAGGAAATAACAATAATACTTGGAGATTTTAATGCAAAAGTAGGAAAGGGGAAAATGGAGGATGTAGTGGGGAATTATGGTTTAGGTACAAGAAATGACAGAGGGGAAAAGCTAATAGAATGGGCAAATATCAATGATATGATAATTGGAAACACGTGGTTTAAACACCATAAAAGACGACTATACACATGGAAAAGCCCTGATAAGAAAATACGCAACCAAATTGACTACATACTAATTAATAAAAGATTTGCACTTAGAAAGAGAGATGCACACAAAAGTAAGCTATTTCAAAAAACTGGTCACGGTGGTTAAAAGGGAAAAATGGGCAGAGGTGTGTCAAAGGGTAAGCACAGACAAGCCACTGAAATTGTTCTGGCGACTACATAAAAGCATGAGTGGTGTAGTCAAGAATAAGAGCATTTCTGACTTCCAAGGTGCTGACCTCATCTGGCAGAGGACTGACGAGGACAAGGGCAAAGCCCTCTTTGAACGCTACCTTGAGCAGAGCAACCAGACAGACATGGGAGGTCGAAATCTGGCCAAGGAGGTCACCTCAGTCAGATGCAAGGCCCAGAACACTTCGGATGAAGACACAGTGACAGTGAAAGAAATCAAGGCTGTGCTTCGACGATCAAAAAACAGTGCTCCAGGTCCTGATGGCATAAGATACGACGACATAAATAGGTGTACCGACAATGAGCTAGAGAAACTAGCAGACATGTACAACAACAGTATAGGGAGTGCTAGCATCAAGGAGGAATGGTTACACAGCTATCTGATTCCCTTGCCGAAGCCTGACAAAGACCACAAAAAAATTCAGGGATATCGAATTATAACCATGCAGAATACAATAGGCAAGCTGCTGGAGAAGGTAATTGCCAGGAAAATATCAAGCCAACTAGAGAGGCAAGGTGTTTTCCCACCTACCCTGGGTGGGTACCGTCCAAAAAGAGAAACCTGGACCAATGCAGCAGTCTTTGCCCAGGATGTCTATGAAGGTTTCCACTCAGGCACTGAAACCGTTGCTGCAGCGATTGATCTTGAGGACGCATACAACAGAGTACCACTGGATTTTTTAATGTTTCAGCTTCTTGAACTAAACGTAAGTCCATTCCTCCTTAGTTGGATCGCTGCAGCCCTCTTCCAACGGAAAGTAGTTTTTAGATGTGGCAGTTGGACTTCGGAACCAACAACAATATATCCTGGCCTACCACAGGGATCACCATTATCTCCGGTACTGTTCAACGCCTACACAGTGAGAATCACCAGTGAGCAGATCACTGGACCTGGCAGGACATTGTCATATGCCGATGATGTTTTAGTGTATCGTCAGGGTAAGGATAGAGAGGAGGTTGCTGGGGAACTACAAACCGAACTCAATCGCATAAGTACTTGGTGTGATGAAGCTGGGGCAATGGTCAACCCAACAAAGGCAACAGTGACTTGGTTCTCGTTGAATAATCATATTGTCAACAATCCAACACCAACTGTAATGCTGTGTTCAGAGACGGTGGAAAGAACGCAGGCAATGAATTACCTGGGGATACGGTTTGATCGAAGCCTTGCTTATAATGTGCACATAGACCAGGTGATAACAAAGGCCAAGCGGGGTTTGGCAGCGATGCGGGTGATGGCGGCAGCAAACTGTGAGCAGCGCCATCTATGTCTTCTGTACGAGGGGCTGGTCATGTCTGTTTTGGAGTATGCAATGGCAATCTTGACTCTCAGCCATAAGCAGATAGAAAGGATGGAAAGGATACAGAATGAAGCTATGCGCATTATTCTTGGATGTACAAGAGATACAGCATGCAGGGCGATGCGCTACCTTCTTGATTTTCCAACCATTGAAGAGAGAATACAAGTTTGCAGGGCACGCGCCTACCTCAGAATTAACGCAAACACACAACATCCACTGCATAGTGAAATTAGGAAGGTGAAGGGCAGCAGGTTAAAAAGAGGACGGTCGTGGATGGGTCAAGCCGAAGACATTCTTCAACAGGTGTGTTCACTTGAGGACTTAGAACCTGGCGAGGAGTGGGTGCAAGTGCCAACAGACTTCTGCACATCCTTTTCAGTTTGCATCCAACTAGATAGAAAATGCAGACAAGAAAATCCGGCTGCTGTTGAGGCTGAAGTACAAGCGTTGATTTTCGAGAATTCGCTAGACGGTGACGCGGTCATCTACACAGATGGGTCGGTCGTCCGACATGTGAGAAGCTCATGGGCCTTTACAGCTCGGGCCGAGGGAGAATTGTGAAGGAGGACTCTGGTGCTTTCACTGAAACCACAAGTAGCCTGACCATGGAAGTCATGGCAGTAAGTAAAGCAATAACATGGCTCGAGACACAGACATTCACCAGGGCTTGTTTCCTTAGCGACTCAATGAACATGATCAAGAGGATAGAGGAGGGGTCGATCCGAAGAGAATGGTTGCTGCCTCTGAAGCGGTCTCGGCTGGCAAAGATTAGTTTCATCTTCGTGCCAGGGCATGCGGGAGTACAAGGAAATGAGCGGGCTGACAAGCTCGCAGGTGAGGCTACTGTGGAGGGCGGGCGTGCCATGGACCAGGCTGACATTCTGAATGCTCTACGTGATGTGAGACTTTTGCGAGAACCAAGTGATGACTGTGAATCTACAACAATGGCCAGACTGCTAGAGCATCAAATTAAAAGAGGTGTGGCCAAACAAGAACACTACGCAGGAAGCCAAAGAAGATTGATAAACCAACACAGAACTGGCGTCGTTAGCCGCTACACGCTGCGGATTTGCTGAGGAAGGGATCCGAGCACTTATGGACTGAATGGTTCGATGTGCAGCTAGGATGATCTGTCGACTAACTAACTAACTAACTAATAAAAGATTTAGAAATGCTCTAATTAATGTAAAATCAATGCCTGGCGCCGACTGTAATAGTGATCATGTACCACTATGTGGACAAATAAAAGTAAGATTAAAGAGAGGAAAACAAATGGTTAGGAACATGAGACTTCATAAAGAGGTTCTGAAAGTAGATAAAGAAATTCATGAACAATACTTAGTGACTGTGAAAAATAGGTACAATGCAATAGCTAAAATACAGAGTATAAATAAACAATGGGAAATGCTCCATTCATCACACTAGCAAAGAAATATTACCGGAGAGAAGTCAAATAGCTAAGAAAAAATGGATGAATGAAGAAATCTTAATGCTGATGGACAAAAGAAAACAGAGTAAAAATGACAAACAAGAATACGCTAATATAAATAATGAAATAAAAGATAAATTTTGGAAGGCTAAAGAAAGTTGGTTAAATGAGCAGTGCAAAAAAATTGAATTAAATGAAATTAAAGATACAAAAACATGCACAGGCAAAACAGTGAGCTCACGGGAAGAAAAATAAGAATAAATACAGGGTGTTTGAAATCAAAAACAGGAAAGATATTATTGGAGGAAGATGATATAATGAAGAGGTGGAATGAGTATATAAAAGAATTATATGATGGGGAAAGGGAAGAATTAACAGAAAAACGTGACTTAGAAGGTCCACCTATTCTAAAAGAAGAAGTCGCTGACGCTATGAAATATATGAAGAAAGGAAAAACAGCTGGACCAGATGAAATCACAATAGAAGAATTAGAAGTATTGGGAGAATTTGGAGAAGATATATTAACCAACATGTTAAATGATATTTACAGCAGTGGATATCTACCCAGTGATATGCTGAAATCTGTATTTATAGCTATACCAAAAAGACCAGGAGCAATTGAATGTGAAGATTTTCGCACAATTAACCTCATAAACCATATCACTAAGCTTCCGCTCAGAATCATAATGAGAAGAACCAGAAAGAAAATAAAAATGGAAATTAGTGAAGAACAGTATGGATTTGTGGAGGTAAAGGGCACAAACAATGCAATATATACATTACGGACACTAATAGAAAGATCAATAGAGAAACAGAAAGACAAATATTTATGCTTCATAGATTATACTAAGGCATTTGATAATGTAAAACATCATGAGCTAATTAAAATGTTGGAAGATATCAACATTGATGGGAAAGATGTAAGAATACTAAAGAATATTTACTGGAACCAAGTAGCAGCAATTAAAATTGGAAATAAAGAGGGTAGTTACGAACACATAAAGCTAGGAGTACGACAGGGATATGTCTTGTCACCAGATCTCTTCTCCCTATATAGCGAAGTAATAATGAGCGAGATCAAAGAGATGCCAGGAATACTAGTTGGAGGTTATAATATAAATAATATACGCTAAGCAGATGACACAGCATTGGTGGCAGATAAATCAACAGACCTACAACACACTGGACACTGTAGTAACAGAGAGTGCAAGGAAAGGACTCTCCTTGAATATCAAGAAAACAGTAACAATGGTGATATCAAAGAAAATGGTGACACCAAAATGTGACATAGAAATAGAAGAAAAAATTCTTAACCAAGTGGATAATTGTAGATACCTAGGGACATTTATAACATCAGATGGAAGATGTACAACAGAGATTAAGAGCAGAATAGGGCAGGCAAAGGCCGCATTTCAGAAAATGAAGAGTATCTTATGCAATAGGTCACAATCACTGAGTGTAAGAAAGGGAGTGCTGAAATGCTATGTAGAACCAGTTTTGCTGTATGGCAGTGAATCTTGGAATGTAAATGAACAAATTAAGAAGAAATTAGAAGCAACAGAGATGTGGTTCCTGAGACGAATGTTGAGAATTCCTTGGACTGCCAGAGTAACTAACGACGACTGCCTGAAACAGGCTAATGAAACTAGAACATATATACAACAATAAGAAAGAGACAAACAGCTTTCTTTGGTCATGTAATGAGAAGAGAGGCATTGGAGAACATCGTGACAACTGGAAAGATCGAGGGGAAGAGAGGCAGAGGCAGACCAAGAGAAATGATGCTGGATGGATTGAGACGGTGGCACGGAGGAATATCAACAGCAGAGTTGATCCAGAAAACTAAAGACCGAGATCTGTGGAGAGCCATGAACGCCTCCGCCAGCTGGCAGGGCACTTGATGATGATGATGATCATGTCTTTTAACGTGGCGAAATATTTCACTTGCCTCCTATTTATTTCCTTACTCAACTCTTTCTTCATTCCCAGTTGTTCTAGAACAGTGGTTCCCAACCGGTGGAGAATTCCCCCACCCCAGGGGGAATTTTAGGGTTTCCCGGGGTGGGGGGGGGGGGGGTGGGGGGGGGTGGGGGGGGGGAATTAAGATTATTTCAAGATCACGTTAATACAAGAACCGATTACTTGATATTATTTTTCCCTTCATACTGTACAGTTCTGTACATCTCACCCTTCTAAAATTCAATTTATAAAGTAAGTAGACCCACAAATTATGTTTTATGTGGATGTCTATACTTTTTTTTAGTATTTGCTATTAAATTTAGCTTCCATTATTGCTTATACTGTGTAGAGGTGGGGGGGGGGGGATTTTTAGCTAGGAAATACGAAAAGGGAGAATGGCGTTCTGAAAATATTGTGAAGGGGCGCACGGGCCAAATTTTTAGGTAGGAAATACGAAAAGGGGGGCGGGGGGGGGGGGGGGGGTTGACGTTCTGAAAATATGGTGAAGGGGGGCATGGGCCAAAAAAGGCTGAGAACCACTGTTCTAAGACCTCTGCATTTGATTGCTTTTGTTTCCACGAAATACGACATATTCATCTGTATATCTACATATCCAGGGCTTCTATGCGACTTTCTAGTTGCTTGTTCAATGTCCAAGCTTCCGCGCCATACGGTAGTGCTAAATATAAGTAGCATTTGACAATTATCATTTTTAATGCGCTGTTAATTCTTCTAGATGTTAATACTGATTTTGTGTGGAGATCACCTATTATTCTAAATATAATATTGACATTTAAATGGTACCACAACGCCTCGAGTTCCATACGTTATATCAAGCATTTTTGAGGACCGTCGGCGGGCCGGATGAAATGAAGTCGGCGGCCGATCCGGCCCGCGGGCCGTAGTTTGTTGACCCCTGAGCTAGACGATGTCAAAGATGTATTGAAGAAAAAGCAAATGACACCTCACCAGGGCCCGATGGGGTTAGGTGTGCCCACATGATGGATATGAGTGATGGAGAACTTATGGAGATGGCTGCTTGCTTTAGCCTGACCATCAGGGTGACATCAGTACCCCAGGTTTGGGTGCATAGCTATTTAACACCATTTCCTAAACCAGGCAAAGATCATTCAAAGTTAAATGGATTTAGGATTATTACCCTACATACTACTTTTGACAAGGTAGTAGTGGAGGATGCGACATACACACGTATATTTTGGGCGGCTGGCGGCTGATAGGGTTTATGAAGGAAATATTTTGAAGTTTTTGTGGGGGAAATTTTTGGTGGGAATTTTTTTTTTGGCGGCGTGTGGGAACGAAATTTTTCGCCTGCCTGGTCTGAAAATCTGTGAAAGTAATTAAGGTAAAATTTAGTTGGTTCTGGAAAGAGAGGGTGTGAAGGGGAAAGTTATTTTGGTTACGTAGGGTATATTAGTATGGTGTAGTGATGTATAAACAAGGGTGTGATGGGTCGTGGTTTCTACTCATGGGTTGGATATATGGTGGTGGCGTAGACATAATGTGTCTGTTCGTGGTGAGTAATGTATAAACAAGGGTGTGATGGGTCGTCTTTATACTCGACGATGTAAGAGGTGGTTACTGAGCAAAAGAGGGTCGTAGGAGTCTGTCACAGTAAAACAGAGAGACGAAAAACAAAAAATATTTTCAAGTGTTTTTTATTGGTATACAACATCAAACTACATTTAAAAATGGTTTACGACCCACACATTAAAAAGGGTTTACGACCCACAATGGATCAGAGGGAGGTGGTAGATAGATGACTGGTCCTGTAGAGGCCTGTGGTTATTAATAATAGAAGGTGAATGGAAACGAATAGTACAATCACCTATGAATTAATCGATGGTAATTATTACTAGCGGGGGAATGGGTTCAACAATGAAACAATCAGGGTCGTGGTGTAATACGAATGCATTATCCCGTCTTAGGGATAAAAGAGGCCGCCGGGGTGGTGTTATAGAGGGGTCTGGTAAAACTAAGGTGTTGGCTCGATGTAGACTGGGAGGGGACGGTTGAGGTGGAGGAGACTGGTGGGGTGGTGTGGGATTAATAATATAGGGAGGGGATGGTGATCTAACTCTGACTGGGTGGGGTGGGGTGATGTATGGAGGACTCCACCTTAGCAGTAGTGGCGAGGGTGGGGGTGTCAGTGGTTGCTGTCGCCGACGGTGCCTGCGGGCCCGCAGAACACGACGCCGGAAGAAAGGAAAGGCTATCCTGATCAGATCATCAGTTGTCAATACGACTCGCATCACATCCCCGAGATGGGCGTCGACAACCTCTCTGAAAGTATGACCCATACACGTATGAGCCAGCTGGTTGGGTTGGTCCTCCAGGCAACCAACACAGTAGGTCATGATATTCGTCTCCAGCTCCGTGATGGCAGCCTCAATGGTGTCACGAGGATTCATTGTCTGTAACAACCAGACATATATAGCTATACTCGAATATATAGATATGATAATTAGACAAGTATATAGGTGGTAAGAGAACAAGAAGAACAGTAACCACTACATCACCCTGGTAGTATTACATGTAAAACAACAACTCAGCAGTTTTTTTTTGTATCACAACAGGGAAACCCCACCGTTTTTTTAAGCAATTAATGGGGTGAGAGAAGTGATGAGGTCACAAACTGACGTTTTTTTTTTTTTTTAAATATGGTCTTTTGCCACGTGTTCAGGCTTGTGAGAACTAAAAAAGAGAGGTAACGAATACAAACTACCAAGTCAGCAGATGTGGTACCGTGTGCACAAACCAGACAGTGTATAAATACTAGGCGTCCGTTGTAACCAACTACTCTGTCCTTGGCGTCTAGAAGTATCGTTCTCTGACAACACGGCACTATGTGGCAAGACAAATACGGTAAGTTGGTGTCTGATAAATCTACCACATAGTCGTTATGTGTCTCCAAGTACCTTAATATCATAAACCTAGTATTACATTACATTGGCACCTTGCCGTCTTGACAGACGATAGTTTGTGCTTTAAAAAGGCATAATAACTTTTAACTATGGCGGTAGCGAGTGTGACTGATAAGGCCAATTTGCGCTGTAAATGTCCGTTCACAGTGGGTGCATGTGAACACGTGGTCATTTCCACCATCATGCACCATCTTACGTCTCAAACGCTTGGTGTGTGACTTTTCTGCAATAATTTTCTCCTTTGACTTTATTCCATTTCTGATATTTGCCCTCCATGCAACACGTTCAGCGGCGACTTGCTCCCAATGTGCATTATCAATGCCTGTATCAATCATGTCCCGCTTACACACATCTTTGTATCGTAGTAGAGGCCGACCCTGAGATCTCTTACCCATCTGTAATTCACCAAAAAAGATATCCTTTGGTATTCTACCATCATCCATCCGCCTAAGATGTCCTATCCATCTAAGTCTACGAAGACTGAGCATGGAATAAACTGTCACACAACCTGATCTTTCCAATACTTCAGTATTTGTGATTTTGTCTTGCCACTTAATACCAAGAATTCTTCGCAGACACCGCATATGAAAGCTGTTTAAATTGTTCTCTTGGTGTGAGTAAGTTGTCCAGGTTTCACTGCCATAGAGAAGAGTACTAAGGACACAGGCTTGATAGACAAGGACTTTTGTTTTGGCAGTAAGCTTCCTGTTCTCCCAGACTCTTTTTCTTAACCTGTTCATTGTTGTTGCTGCCTTACCAATCCGGATGTTGATTTCCTGATCTAGGGATAATTTGCTATTTACCACCGATCCTAGATATGTAAAATGGTCTACTATCTCTAGTTCGGCGTCGTCAATAAAGATTGATGGTACCCCATGTGCACCTTGTGACATAATCTGTGTCTTCTTTTTGCTAATTGTTAAACCAAATTCAGAACAAGCATTGGAGAATGCAGATAGTAGACATTGCAATTCTTCCTCAGAGTGGGTCGTAACTGCAGCATCATCTGCAAAAAGCAACTCTCTGATCAGTACCCTCCTAATTTTGGTCTTAGCCTTCAATCTCTGAGCATTGTAGAGGCCGCCATCTGAGCGTGAGTGAATGTATATACCACCATCCTGATCACGAAATGCATATTTCAGTAGAAGTGAAAAGTATATTCCAAAGAGGGTGGGAGCTAGTACACAACCTTGCTTAACTCCACTCTTGATTTCAAATTCTTCAGAAGTTGCACCATCAAACTTGATTATACCCTTCATGCCTGTGTGGAACGATGCCACAATGGACAGAAGAGTTGGTGGGCAGCCAATCTTCTTTAGTGCCTTGAACAGACCCTCACGACTGACCAAATCAAATGCCTTTGTGAGGTCGATGAAGGCAATAAACAGTGGTTGATTCTGTTCACGGCATTTTTCTTGCATTTGTCGCAATGAGAATATCATATCAGTGGTAGACCGGTTCTGTCGAAAGCCACACTGTGATTCGGGGTAGACTTGATCTCCTAGGACTTGAAGTCTGCGCAGAACAATTCTGGCAAATACTTTTCCAACAATACACAGAAGTGAGATACCCCTATAGTTGTTGCAGTCGCTCCGATCGCCCTTGTTCTTGTACAGTGTTATGATGCTTGAATCTTTGAAATCCTGTGGGACTTGTCCTTCACGCCAGCATAGCTCTATTAGCTGGTGGATCTGTATAGTGAGTGTGTCTTGCCCACTCCTGATAACCTCTATTGGAATCCCATCCTTACCTGGAGCCTTGCCAGATGCAAGTTCATTTATAGCACACTTAACTTCTGTTATGGTGGGAAGTGTGTCCAGGTGGTCAAGAGTTGGTAGAGCCTCTATGGCGTTGAGGGCATTATCCGCTAGTTTGGTCTCACTTGAGTAAAGCTCCAAATAGTGCTCTACCCATCTGTCCATCTGCTGTTTCTTATCAGTGATGACTTCTCCAGTCAAGGTTTTCAATGGTGCACTTCTTTTGATCACTGGACCACAGGCTTTCTTTATTCCTTCATACATGCTTCTTATGTCTCCCTTATCACTTGCAATTTGAATGGACTCACATAACTTGATCCAATAATCATTTGCACACTGCCTGGCAGCCTTTTGCACATCCTTCCTAGCTTGCCTTAGCTCACTCAGAGTGTTACGCGTTGGTCTTTCCTTGTTTCTTAAGAGAGCTTTCTTCTTCTTATCAATCAAGGGCTGCAGAGTCTCGCTGTTGGCCGCAAACCAGTCCTGCCTCTTATGATCCACAGTGCCGTAAACCTTTACGGCAGTTTTACAAAGAGTTTCCTTAAGTTTATTCCATTTATCATTTACTGTACAGTTTTCTGGTGTATCAGTGAAAGCGTCTTCAAGTTGCTGTTGAAACTGAAAGCACTTTTCAGGATCATGAGTGTTAATAATATTAATCCTGGGGCTAGATTTGTGTTTAGCTGTGTAGATTCTCTTTGGTCTCAGTCTAACCCTTGCAACAACCAAAGAATGATCCGTATCACAGTCAGCACTGTGGTAACTACGAGTCAATGATATATGGTTCAGATGTTGTCTCCGTGTGATGATGAAGTCCAGCTGGTGCCAATGGCCGGATCTTGGATGTTTCCATGTGACCTTATGCATCTCTTTTGTTTTAAAAAAAGAGTTTGTAATACATAGGTCATTTCTGGTGCAATGCTCCAGCAGCCTTTGCCCATTTTCATTCATGCGACCGATGTTGTATTTTCCAAGGCACACTGGCCATGAACTCGAGTCCTTGCCCACACGAGCATTGAAATCACCGAGCATATAAATGTAGTCGGATTTTGGAACTGCCTTGATCACAGAGTCTAACTCCTCATAGAACAAATCCTTCACATCATCAGAGGAATCGAGTGTCGGTGCATATGCAGTAATAATGGTGGCAAACCCACAAGAGGTTGCCAAGCGCAGGGATAATAGTCTTTCATTTCCTCCTGCTGGAATTTCAATCATTCCCAGTAGCGAATTCTTCACTGCAAAGCCCACACCGTGTTGCCTTTTTTCTGCCTGCCCTTTACCCTTCCAGAAAAAGGTGTAGTTGTTTTCCCTGAGTGACCCTTCCTCAGCGAGGCGAGTCTCCTGCAGGCCAGCAATATCAATGTTAAGACGATTGAGTTCGGCATCAATCACAGCCGTTTTTCTCACATCGTCAATATTGGTCAAGTCAGTGGAAAATCCTGGACACATGGTTCTCACGTTCCAAGTTGCAAGCCGTAGCTTGAGGTTTCTATTTCTATTTTTGTTTGTACCTGGTGCATTGGTTTTACAGCCTGCGATTCAGATTTTGTCCTAGCCCCAAGCACCCATTGAAGCAGGCAGGCTGTGGCGGATCAGCACCCAATTGGCTGGGGGCTGCCCAGCTTGAGGCGGGCGGTAGCTGATCAGTGACACCTATAGGTGTCTCCCACCGTCAGAGGCAACGCGTGGCGCCCCATGTCTACGCCAACTGACAAGGACTTATAACCCGTAACAGTTGCCTCTCGCTTTGATTCCGAGACCAGTTAAGACCAGGGATGGAGTTATTGCCTCTCCATAGCACAAAGCCTGGGCTAAAATATAGAGATCATGTGTTGCCCATGCAGCATGATCCCTCTCTCGGCCTGCCTAGTTCACTCCAGAGGAAAGGTAACACCCCTACATCTGGAACAAGACAAGCTGCAGAAGCTGCCGGATCAGCAAAGCAATGCTCTAACTGTCCGCCTGTCGGAGCTTCGATCCTAGACCAGTCGCCAACCAAGGCTTAGGGCCTGGTCTGCCCTGCCATGACAATTTTGTCTTTAGCTTGCATTTCCTCGCACCAGGGTAAGGCTTGTACCCTCCCAATTGCGCTCTTCCGCCCGAAGCCGTTGGCACAATGTGGGGTGTCGGGTTTGGTAAGCGCCGCCCAACGTTCGGCGCTAACAGAAACCAGGTAGTACCGTCTACTGTTATACGGTAGCTCAGTCATATCTGACTAAGACCTGACTAAAAAAAACCTAGTATAATACAATAGTATATGGTGCTAAACATATATAACTGAAGAGACAAGTCACTTCTTCATATAGTATACTAGATTGTGCCGATGTGAAATAGTGGTGCTACCTAGAACATAATGATATGATGGTAGCATATCACATAGGAATATTCGCAGAGGAAAGGTGAAAGTGTGTCCTATAGGGTCTACATAACCATTATCGGTAGTAATATATGGTCTACATGGGTACATGTCAGATACATAGTTATTATTTATATTATGTATATCTATAATGGTGTTATACTACCTTAATCTTATCTATGCTTGTTGCAGATACGTATGCCCAAGAAAAACTAATAAGGGACCTGTGGAGCCTACTAAGAGCAGAACCAAACATTTATTGTATGGGGTGTCTTAATACCCCGCAAAATCAAGAAGCCGAGAATCCCTTCGCTCATTCTTGTGATGAGGGTGAAGGTGGTAGCTTTGCGGACCTAGTAACGGTTCGACTACGGGATGTGCTAAAACAACACTTCACTAAAGATGAAATAATTACATTAAGCCTGAATAGAATTGAGGAGAGCATCCTCGATTATAATCGTCAAAACGAAACTCCAGAACCATCCCCAGCCAGGAGTGAAAGATCAACGTCACCGACATCATTATCCTTCAGTCAATCCACACTGGTGGATGAGTATTAAACCGTTTCTAAACAAAGAAGAAAAATTTAGATGGGTGATGATAGAAGCGAGGGTGGTTTATAGTACCTCATTGGTATTCTTTTTATTTTCTCAGGCTGTGTTTCACACTGACTACAACGTACTATAACAGGCCAATGAACACTACTGATACGAAGAGCACACGTCGTAATTGACCGCCCTAGTGGTACTACGAAGAAAAGACTGAATATCATCACACAACAAGAAAAGATGTCTACACAGCCACTAGACCAGTCTCTAGGTGTGGTAAGAGACGTGGTTACTAAAAATTATACACTGAACAAACAGAGGGCAGTCAAGAACACTCTCAACAGATGTGCACACCCCGTTGGTGTACTCATTAAACATAACAACTCCGGAAAATGTGTTACTGTAACATTCGATAACCCAAGGCACTATGACTCATTCCGAATCCAGATGTTTAGGTATTACAACAGACACCCCATCGAAACTAGACAAGACCAGACTGGGTCACCTGTGGAAGACGTGTTTACAACACCACTGGTGAAGATTCACTTATATCTCACGAAAAGAAAGCTGCTCGCCCAGGGACAGGTTGACAATATTACCGTATGGTTAAAAATAGACTTTATCGACCTTGAGAAACTCGCTACAGACAGCCACGAGTAGACAAAACAAACACCACGTATGAGCATATGATTATGACCAGAAAGATAAATATCACAAAGATGGGGTTGCCACATACTCGATACCATGCTTCAAACAGAGGGGTCAATGACCAGGTTGTAGGTCGAGTACCCATTGGTGCCTACGTACAAAACATGTCTAAACATGATTTGGTTCAGTTTGTAATATAGGTCGACTGGTTCTAGATATAACTCGATGAAACCGGTTTAATCTGGATATTATTTACTCAATCAGTGGTATAAAAGGCCGAGGTTGGTAACACTCAAGTATTATAAGCTGAAGATGACTACAGACCGAACAAGTGTGCCTGCTAACTGGGTCTATATGACTCGAGGTGGTGAGACTGTTAGACCAGTGGGTACTGGTACCAAGGCTGTGTATGTCTCCTCGTACAGAGGTGCGACTACGTTGCATATAAGGAGATTTTTTGGCGAATCTGATATCAAGTTTCCGACCAAACTAGGGATGACACTTACTCGCCAAGAATATGAACAGATGATTGGTATGCAGAGTGAAATTCTAGCTGAGTTTGATCGATTCACAACCAATCGAGGTAACCAAATCAATCAAGTCAAACAAGTCAGTAACCAAGACAACCAACACAATAATCACCTCATCCAAATCAGTAACCAAGACATTCAAGTCAGTAACAGATGTGGTCAGACGATACCATATGACGAGGCAGCTACATCCTATGTCTATGATATTCAACAGGATACTACACCAGCCTATGTCTACGACCCTCAGATTACAAACTTCAATAACCAACCAGGGGACCAGCAACCAACCTATGCCTATTCAGACAATCTTATACCACTGATCGACCCCCAAAAGAAGGCAACAAAGAGAAAAGTTCTATAGAACACAACACCATACATCACTGTTCATTTATGTGTATGAAGAATTAAAATAGAAAATAAATTTAACAAACGTTTTTTTTTTGTCTTTTTATTTTTAAATATACATGGTGTCTCTTGATTATTTAGGTGTGTACTTGTCTGTATGTGTACTTGTCTGTATACGTTTGTGGTTGTGCTTACATGTGTGTGTGTGTGTGTGTGTGTGTGTGTGTGTGTGTGTGTGTGTGTGTGTGTGTGTGTGTGTGTTCATAAAATTATTAAACTACTATGGTTCATTGGAAAATACAAAATATCAACTTACCAAAAACACCTTGATCCAAGCTAATTATACAACAAATCTGGTAGCAGTGCTGAGTACGTTCAGTTGTGGAGATCCAACACCACAGATGGTACTAAAAGCGAATTGTTTTAAGTCGATTGTAGATCACACAGATTCTACTATCACAGAGTGAGTAGTCTTTGGTTGTGGAGACTCAGTTCCATAAACGACTTGGCTTTATACAGTTGTAAACGATACTAAGGTCATGTTCCCACCAGAACCTCCAGGAAACTTAGTCAGCAGAATACCACATAAGACATCTGATGTCTGATGCAAACATGACCTCGGAAAAAGAAAGTAATTACGTTGTTCGTAATCTCCAAAAACGAATACCAGGCCACAGCCTTGACCTCGAACAGAGACTATTCCGTGAGAAGTACCATCACCCACGACTTTTCCCACCAAAACACGACAGAAACTTACAGCTCTAAAAAAACAAAAAACAAAAAAAAACTGGAGTTTCAAACAGTGAATACTAGGTCATAACCTTGGCCTCGACGAGAAAGTATTGCGTGAGATAACAGCACCCAGTTATTTTCCCACCAAAACAGACAGCTCTGGGAAGTAGACATTGTTTAGCCGGGTGGGGGTAAAAGTGCTGACTGTGATGTATGCTCACTCAACTACTACCGTATGTTTGGTGTGTCTTCAAAACTTTTTACACTCGATAGGGGTAGGGGGAGGGGTATGTCTGGTGTGGGTGTATGATAAGACTTATACATGATCACGTGGTGGTTTGGAAATGTGGGGTGGTAGCAGTGTTAGGTGTGGATAGTTCATGTATAAATATCAGACTCTCCTGTAAGCCCTCATTCTGATTCAGTTTACAATACCACAACAACTCTCAGTAGTAATGATGTCGGTGGTACTCAGTGCTGGATTTTTTTTCCTACTGAATAGTTTGTTACAATCACTGCAACTAACAGTGTGGTAGTGTAATATTCAGTATTATACTATCATTGTACTAATACTACCTTAGTGGTGGAATGTGATATGAATTATCAGGGTGTCGTTGCAGTGATAACTAAGGTTATGTGATAGCGTCTCACAGCAAGAACTCTTGAACTATTACATCAGACACTGAGAAGCTGTCAACACCGGTCATACAACGATGGTAAACAATTGGTTACAAACCACAATTCACCACACACAGGATTGCACAGAGCTGGGATTATCATGGTCTTGATGTACTACTAGACCATGGTCACACACACACACACACAAAAAACAACAACAACAACAACAACACACAGTTGGTTGAGGTATTCAGACATTCCACTAAGACTACTACGTGGACTCTCTTACCAATACAACGTGTTCCATCAATATGGCCAGTACGACCAAGTCTACTTTCAGGTGCTCAGTGTGTGACAAATTTTTTTGTGATATGTATAAGTTCACTCACCACATTCGGACCATTCACGAGGGGAAAGACCAAATACATACCTGTCAGTTATGTGATAAGGTGTATAATACGAACGATGGCCTACAAAATCATAAACGAACACATCATCATCGGCCTATGGATACATCAGAACCAATTACTTTACCTACCTCTACAACGGCGATGACACCACCAATATCATCATCACAACAGCTGAACACACCACCTGTATATGCTCAGAATCCTCGTAGTATAAGTCACGTACCAGATTGCTACCGATGTTCAGTATGCGACAAAGACTTCCGTGATGCGAATAATCTTAATCGCCACATTCGTACCATTCACGATACGAAAGATCAACCACACTTATGTCATATCTGTGGACAACGTTTCAAGAGAAAAGACAATCTACAAAAGCACAAACGAATACGCCATAACCGGCCTATGGATACAACAGAACCAATTACTTCACCTACCTCTTCATCAGCAGAGACGACACCACCAATTGAAATCAATATAACTAACAGTCAAATACAACCAGACGAGAATATTCTTGAACATCTGGTAGAAGACGAAGCGGCCATCTTAGCAGCCGGGGAACCAGAGACACTACACATCCTTCCACCCGATATTCAACAAACATATAGAGAAAATTGGGAAGCTATCAGGACACATCACAAGATTAACAAGTGGTTATCGACATACACCTTCTTTATTAGCCCGGAGATACAAAAGCCTATCAACTGGACAGATACGTTGTGTAAGATTTTCAACGCTCAAATTAGTCGCTTTAAGATCAACTTTAGCTTTCATTTAGTGTTACGACATAGAGAAACACAAGATCTTAGATTCTATCATGCCTCATTTAACAATTCTTCTGTTTTAGAATTTCCAGCGCTAATAAATAACAGATACGACTTTGATGCCTTCCTTACAATAGTACACGAACATGACATTCATTCCTACGCCATCCAACAACGTGCAGACACCAAATATACACTAGAGACAGTAGCTGGCATATGTTTTTATCTCTTTCATATCACTGAGTTTCCAATAGGTTGCTGGTTCGGTGACATACCACTACATATTACACAAAACAAAGCCATCAACACACTACAACGTATGCAAGGTAACAAAATGTACACAGATAACTTTTGTTTCTTTAGATCCCTAGCATTATTCAAAGGCGCGAACATAAACAGACTTCACGCACCTACCAAGCGTTTAGTTAATGAGTGGACTCTCTCAACATATTACACAAAACAAAGCCATCAACACACTACAACGTATGCAAGGTAAGAAAATGTACACAGATAACTTTTGTTTCTTTAGATCCCTAGCATTATTCAAAGGCGAGAACATAAACAGACTTCACGCACCTACCAAGCGTTTAGTTAATGAGTGGAAAGAACATCAGCATATAGACTCCATACGTAGTTTTCCTGGAATTAAACTACTTCAAATCACCAGTTTGGAACAATGTTTTGGACTTAATATAAATATTTTCGAATACAACGAAAACCAAGCCTTAGTCCCAAAACTTAGAGGGAGTGGGAATTATGAGACCACATTAAGACTATTATTGTTTAAAGACCATTTTATGTATATTAAAGATATTAACAAATTAGCTCGTTCATTTAGTTGCCCACAATGTGGGAAATTATGGCCGAGGTTTAATCAAATGGAGAGACATTGGAAGACATGCACTGGAGGGGAAACCAAGACTCGGTATAAAGGAGGGGTCTACACTCCAGCAGAAACAGTGTGGGAATTAATTGCAGAGCAAGGTATTTCGGTCGATACCGCGTATGTGTACCCTTATAGGATTGCCTATGATTATGAGTGTTATTTTTGTAGTTCCAAACTACCTAACGACAGAGAGTCTACTAAATATTTAGCAAAACATATTCCAATGTCATGTTCAGTAGCATCCAATGTACCTGAGTTTGAGAAGCCTGTTTGTTTTATTTCAACGGGTGATCCCCAAGACTTGATTAATAGAATGGTTGATCATCTACATGAAGTAGTAGCGAAAGCATATGAATGTTTGCGTGATAAATTTAGTGGTGTGTATAGAAAGTTGGGTGAGCTGAATCAGTCAACGCTGATGAGTAAGTTAGATGGGTACTTACAACAGATCCCTGTGATAGGATATAACTCTGGTAAGTATGATTTAAATATGATTAAGCCATATTTGATCTCACACTTTACTACAACAGAGGGGTCTTCGATCAAATTTGTAGTTAAAAGAAATAATAATTTTATGTGCATTGCCACTGAACACTTGAAATTCCTAGATATCAGTAATTATTTAGCGGTAGGATTTACCTACTCAAAATATCTAGCGGCGTATGGTGTTGAGGAGACCAAGGGTTATTTCCCTTACGAGTTCATAACAGATTTAGACAAATTAAAAGAAACAAAGTTACCACCTCATACCGCTTTCTTTTCAAGACTTAAAAACCGTAACATTTCCGAAGCAGAATACACACTTTGTCAGAAAGCCTGGATGGAAAATAAGATGACTACATTGAAAGACTTTCTAATGTGGTACAACAACAAGGATGTTGGTCCATTTATCAAGGCATTAGATAAACAGGTTACCTTCTACAAAGATTTAGGTGTTGACATGTTTAAGGATGCCATTTCTGTCCCTGGAGTAACCTTAAAGTATCTTTTTAAGACCCTCCCCAAGGAGATAATATTCTCGTTATGTTGCAAGAAAGAGGAGAAGCTACACAAGATGTTAAGAGACAATATTGTGGGTGGGCCCAGTATAATTTTTCATCGTTACCACGAGGCCAATGAGACCCGTATCAGGGGTAATAAACTGGTAAAAGGTATTAAAGGGTTTGATGCTAATACCCTCTACCTATGGTCTCTTATGCGAGATATGCCCTCAGACTTCCCTACTATTAGATATAAAGAGGACGGGTTCAAAGCCCATAAGGTAAACAAGTATACACAAAAGTGTAGAGCCTGGTTAGCGTGGGTCTCTCATACCCAAAACATATCCTTGAAGACACAATTTACTGGGGGTGAAATGCGGCTGGGCGATCGACATATTCGAGTAGATGGGTGGGACAAAAGGACTAAGATAGCTTATCAATTCCATGGGTGTTTATTTCATGGTCACCCAAGCTGCCCTCTGACCAAAGGAAAAACTATTAACCCCGTCAATAATACACCATTGGTGGAGTTATTTAAGAAGACACAAGAGATTCGTGATTATCTGGAGACTGTCATTAAAATTAAAGTAATAGAAATGTGGGAATGTGAGTGGGAGATACTAATCAAGACTGATATAACTATTAAAACTTTCATAGACACGAATTTCCCATTCGTCACACCATGGTTTGGGCGCTTCCCCATAACAATGACTAAGATTCTTGCTGCGGTAAAAGATGGGAGTCTTTTTGGCCTGATAGAATGTGACATAGAGGTCCCAGCTGATCTTAGAGACCATTTCTCAGAGATGACACCCATTTTCAAAAACATAGAGGTGGGTAGAGAGCATATAGGTGAGTTGATGCGTGAGTACGCCGAATCACATAAGTTGCTGTCACGACCACGTCGCACATTAATAGGTAGTTATATTGGGGAAAAGCTCCTGTTGACCACCCCACTCCTAAGATGGTATCTGGAACATGGGCTAGAGGTCACCGAAATATATCAAGTGATTGAATATAAACCTGTTCGTTGTTTTAAGACCTTTGGGGATACGGTGTCTAATGCCAGACGAGAAGGTGACAGTATTACGGCCTCTACCGTTAAGGCAGAAACCATGAAATTATTGGGGAATGCCGCTTACGGCAAAACTCTAACCAATAAGGCCAAACATACTGATGTTTCCTATTGTAAGGGTGAAGACACAACCAAGTTAATAAATAATCCCTTATTTAAAAAGATGACACCCCTGACCGACGACATCTTTGAAGTAGTAAAAGGGAAAAAGACAACAGTCTGGGATCTGCCCCTACAGATAGGCTTTTTCGTTTATCAATATGCCAAATTGAGGATGTTGGCTTTCTACTACGACTTTCTCGACGTATTTATAGACAGGGAGGATTTCCAATTATGCGAAATGGACACTGACTCTCTATATATGGCCCTTAGTGCCGATTCACTCTCTGAAGTAGTTAGGCCACACCTTAGAGCAGAATATGATAGAGTTTATAATCAGTGGTTCCCGGGTGAAGTCTGCTCTGAACATATAGTTAGTACTGATACCTGTAAGGCTTGCCAGACTATCAAAGCGTATGAAAAGAGAACCCCCGGGCTTTTCAAGTTAGAATATGAAGGGGATGGAATGGTATCCTTATGTAGTAAGACGTATATTTGTGTCGGAGATTATGATAAAATCAGTACCAAAGGTCTGACCAAAAACCATAACACGCATTTAAACAAGGACACATTTTTAAAAGTACTCAACACCCAAACACCGAGTGGGGGGGGACCAATATAGGCTTCAAGACCCAAGACTCTTCTGTATATACATACACACAACACAGAGATGCTCTATCTTATTTGTATATAAAAAGGCAAGTTGTCAGTGATAATATATCAACTATGCCGCTACTTATTTAAGTGATTAAAACAATTATTATGATCGTATGTTTTTTCCTGAATGCTGTTTTGTTTTAAATTATAATTATTGTTATATTTTATAGACGGTGGGTGGTAATCCGTCGTCTGCATGTTTCATAATCATATGTACATTTGTGTTATGGTCGTATGTTTTTTCCTGGAACCTCGTGACATTTTATGTAGACCACATACTCCAAGACTGCCCAAAATATATCATATCTAGGCAAACCTTCTGGCCTAGAGATACGAAAATGGAAGATAAACTCTATGGACCGCTGTGTGAACTGAAAAAGACAGTGCAATTCATACAAGAGACAGCATTGCCGTTATAGACATTTCAAGCGAGTGAAAGAAGAAGAAGGAGTGAATTTAAAAAGACATATATAAAAGAAAGAAACAGTTCTTTCGAGTGAAAGAAGAAGAAGGAGTGAATTTAAAAAGACATATATAAAAGAAAGAAACAGTTCTCTCGAGTGAAAGAAGAAGAAGAAGAAGTGAATTTAAAAAGACATATATAAAAGACAGAAACAGTTCTCAATGAGCAACGAACCACTTTCGCCTGGCCACAAGACCATTGGTCTATTAACGCCACTATTGATTCGGTCCTGTTACACGTAATCTTATGGATTAGTTTAAGGTTCGGGGCATCGTTATTTACAGACACAGACAGAGATACCCGTTTTGTTTACTATACCAGAAATAGAATATATTATGATCGTTTTTAGAAACATATACGGATTATTCTGTACTCCAGCCAGCATGTGCCATGGAGGTAAGCGTGAGAGCTCATTTTCTGCTATTTAACTCGATCACTAGAGTTGTGGATCAGTTCTGGTCTCGACCATACCACCCATCCAGGTACTTGCTTCTAGGTCTTCCCCTCTTCCCATCGATCCTGCCAGTTGTCACCAAGTTCTCCAATCCATTTCTTCTCATAACATAACCATAACAATGTTGACATTATTCTGTACTACATTATAAAACTTACTCATCTATTGGGTTATGTATATAAATTGTTGGTATGACTACTTGTGGACGTATTACAATCTCACATTAATACAATTTCCTGAATATACGCTTGTACTATGTTTAATAATATTGTTAAATGCACTCAGTTATATCTTCGTTTTGTTTGTTTTCGGTGTTACATGATGTTGATGTATTGTGTTCCCCTCTGTTATTACATAATATTTATGGTTAATTATTTCACATTGTAATCATAATACTTCAATCATTATTTTGTTTCCATACATTGTGAACGAATAATAAACATATTATTATACACCTATACTTCACTGGACTTTGTTGTATTTTTTAACGTCGTGTTGCTTTTCGCTGATGTGGCTTACTTATTGACGAAAGTTAGTGGTTAGACATAGACATACACAAACATACAAGACAAACGGGTATTACCTTCAGTGTCCATTACAGCATCTTGTCATCAAACCACCATGGTCCCTCCTTGTGTTCTTGGTAGACGTTTAGTTTTGGAGATGTAACTAATAATAGACTTCTACACTGGAAACGACATATCTTAATCTGTCTCTTTTTAACAGCTCTGCACCTCATCTCACAGGTGTTTTTTTTTTTATTTTTTTTTTATTTTGGGGGGGGGGGGTCTACTTATATAGTATATGGTGGTTCTATACTCACTCGCAGATATAACACTGGCCCATATGACAACGAAGCTACTACACCCCTAACATGGTGTTCTATCACGACACAAAAAAAACAATGTTTTAGGCTATAGTGGTATTTTCACCTTCCTTCTCTGACTAGTACCAGCTAACTAATGGGGGTGACCTTTCTTCAAGAAACGCGCAGTACTGAACATCGTATGACTTCCGCGCTTTCTCACGATACGGGTTAGCTTGATTAGTTTTCCAGACGTTCACTGGCTCCAAACTACTCGGGAATCAGCGGGTGTTGTTAGTAATGGCGATACTCTTCTGTCTGTTATTATCATTATCATAGTCTTGTAGGCACCAGGGTTCCAACTATCTGTTGGTAGAATCTCTACTTCGCACGAAATGAAGAAGACTGATTATTTTTCCAGACTTTCACTGTTGGTGTCTACTATGGACTCAGCGAGGTATGTGTTAGTAATGTCAGTATACGAGTGGGTGTTTTTCTCATTAAAAGTTGGTATGAACCCGAGTGGTTGTTCTATAATCGGTGGAATGTTTACTGACTCGTTGGTCTTGGTTGTATTTGAATATGTGTGCGAGCTTGTGTGTCTGTCTGTATGATTCTGTGTATGGCTGCACGCGTGTCTGTTTGTTTCATTGTACGTATGTGTATTTGACTATATGGTCCTGCTCATTGTCTACAATCAAGACTACATATCTATTGATGTCCTTCAATGATCTTTTCATATATTTCTGGTATACAGGGAAAACACATCCCTGTCTTAATAGGCTGACAGGGGCCTATTTCATTATCAAGCCTTATGATAGTTCTGTTTTCTATATTTTTCTTTCCCCACCAATTTGTACCTTTTCAAGCACCTCTAATTTCCGTACACTACCACAAGCATGTGCTAACATTCACATCTGTTGTGTGTGTGTGTGTGTGTGTGTGTGTGTGTGTGTGTGTGTGTGTGTGTGTGTGTGTGTGTGTGTGTGTGTGTGTTAAAAGTCTTGTGTCTTGTTCGTGTTTTACCGACCATTCGGACTTTTGTGTTATTTTACATGCCTTTGAAATGAAGGTACCGAAATACCATCAATTAAAAGCGAGCAAACGAAAACAACCTTGTGATTCCTGAGCGCTCTCCTTTTCCTGTGCTCGCGCGGGGCGAGTTTATCATATGAGAACCATTTTACCAGTCTCATGGTAAATAGTAACCGTCTTTCTCGTTTTTGTATACTTGTGTGTGCGCGGTTGTGTTTGAGTATCGTGTTTTTGTATGGATGTTTGTTTGTTTCGTTATAGTTGTGTGTTTGAATTTAGACGTATAGGCGTTCCTGATTGTATGATTGATGTCTGCTGTATACTTGTATGGATGTCTTTGTGGTTGTATGTGTTTTTGTATTTGTTATAGACAACGAGGCTCGTGTAGATGATTACGATGATATATGGCCTAGAGGAACAGTTCAAGTACCTGGAACCGTATTGACAACTGATGATCTGATCAGGATAGCCTTTCCTTTCTTCCGGCGTCGTGTTCTGCGGGCCCGCAGGCACCGTCGGCGACAGCAACCACTGACACCCCCACCCTCACCACTACTGCTAAGGTGGAGTCCTCCATACATCACCCCACCCCACCCAGTCAGAGTTAGATCACCATCCCCTCCCTATATTATTAATCCCACACCACCCCACCAGTCTCCTCCACCTCAACCGTCCCCTCCCAGTCTACATCGAGCTAACACCTTAGTTTTACCAGACCCCTCTATAACACCACCCCGGCGGCCTCTTTTATCCCTAAGACGGGATAATGCATTCGTATTACACCACGACCCTGATTGTTTCATTGTTGAACCCATTCCCCCGCTAGTAATAATTACCATCGATTAATTCATAGGTGATTGTACTATTCGTTTCCATTCACCTTCTATTATTAATAACCACAGGCCTCTACAGGAATCAGTCATCTATCTACCACCTCCCTCTGATCCCTTGTGGGTCGTAAACCCTTTTTAATGTGTGGGTCGTAAACCATTTTTAAATGTAGATTGATGTTGTATACCAATAAAAAACACTTGAAAATATTTTTTGTTTTTCGTCTCTCTGTTTTACTGTGTCAGACTCCTACGACCCTCTTTTGCTCAGTAACCACCTCTTACATCGTCGATTATAAAGACGACCCATCACACCCTTGTGTATACATTACTCACCACGAACAGACACATTATGTCTACGCCACCACCATATATCCAACCCATGAGTAGAAACCACGACCCATCACACCCTTGTTTATACATCACTACACCATACTAATATACCCTACGTAACCAAAATAACTTTCCCCTTCACACCCTCTCTTTCCAGAACCAACTAAATTTTACCTTAATTACTTTCACAGATTTTCAGACCAGGCAGGCGAAAAATTTCGTTCCCACACGCCGCCAAAAAAAAATTCCCACCAAAAATTTCCCCCACAAAAACTTCACAATATTTCCTTCATAAACCCTATCAGCCGCCAGCCGCCCAAAATATACGTGTGTATGTCGCATCCTCCACTACTCAAGGTGCTGGAGAAGATCGTTGCTGTTAAGCTTCAGGAAAATTTAGACAGAGAAAAGCTCCCCCCCCCCCCTCCCCCCTCCCCAAATTTCCCCGTAAGGTTTGGGAGGTTACTGGCAAGGGAAAGATACTTGGTCAAATGCAGCCACTTTTTCCTACGATGTTTATGAAGGGTTCCATAACAGACAGGCGACGACGGTGGCAGCACTCGATTTCCAGGACGCGTACAGCAGTCAGATATAATATTTTGATGTACGCTCTTATGAAAAAGAGAGTAAGTATTCCTTGATTGGTGAATAGAATTGCAACTGTTGTGTATTCTCACAGTGTGGTTCTCCGGCTTGGTACATGGACCTCTGAGCCATGAATCATAGCCCCCGGACTACCACAGCGGTCAGCAGTTTCCCCTGTGCTTTTCAATGTGTATACGAGCAAGATTGCCAGCCTCGAAGCTCCAGGGGCTGATAGGATACTAAGATTTGCAGATGATGTTCTTGCATACAGGCAGGGGAGGGACAGAAATCAAACAGCTCAGGAGATGCAGGCGACACTAGACAAAGTGATGGCGTGGTGTACGGAGATGAATGCCGTCATTAACCCAGAAAAAGCGTCTGTCTTGTGGTGCTCTCTGGAGAATAGGATTGTCAAAGCTGACCTCCCAAGCCTCACAATAAATGGTAGAGCTGTGAATAGAGACATGATGTGGGTATGAAATGTGATGAGGAAAGTAAACTCGAAACCACATCTCCTTGTGGACCGAGATGATCTCCGTGGTGTAGTGATTAAACCGCTGGCCTCGCGCTCCGAAAGAAATGGGCTTGTTATGGGACACAGTGATTCGGTTCATGGGTGTCATTTTCTGGGAGACTCCTGTGGGACCGTAGTGTGTGTGCTCTGTGCGACGCTTTTGACAGTTCCCTCTGTGGAAAGGGATCCAGCCATCTGGGATAAAACCAGCTGCAATGAAATCACCCCTCTTACCTTCCAAACATATTCAATATGTCGTGGCCTAGAAATTGTGAAGGCCTAACACTTCACACTCCGTCTTTTCCACTTTTCACATTGGGCAGTGGGGAGCGTTTTATATGATATTCACTGGCACAGGAATGGAGCATGATGGGGATGACCCGTTGCTGTGAAGTTGGAACTGCGACTAACTAACTAACTAACTAACTCCGTCGGTACTATATGCTGTGGGACCATCTCCACCGTATATAGACAGACAGACAGACAGACAGACAGACTACTGACAGACAGACAGACAGACAGACAGACAGGCAGCCAGGCAGATAGATAGATAGATAGATAGATAGATAGATAGATAGATAGATAGATAGATAGATAGATAGATAGATAGATAGATAGATAGATAGAACAAACTTTATTTTCAAAGGGTTAAGAATTGGGCACGCAGGCCCGTCTAACATTCTGCCCTTCTATCACTCTCTTTCATACATTATTTCATTCACACATCATTCAAGGCTAACAAAGAACAGTAACAATATAAAAGATATGCATTATAAAGGCATGGGCAAAATGCAAACATCAAAACTACACGACACAGTAATATTAGATACTGGTCTGACACTTATTAGCCATGTGGAATATACTGGCCTACAAAAAGGTGATTTGCTGTTATAACAGGGTTTTGTTATTATTATTATTATTATCTCAATTATTAAGGGGGAAGGTAATCCGTATTGAGATAGTGTTCGAATAATTTGCGATTATATGAATAGGGATTGGTGATGTCTTTGATTTCTTGTGGAAGATTGTTCCACAGCTGAGATGCAGAGTACGTTAAGCTTGTTTTGTATAAGTCAATCCTAGGCTTCGGAATGTGTAGTATATTTAAACGTTTACTGTGTCTAGCATTATATTTAAACAAAGGCCAAAGGTAATTTGGGGCATTCCGATGCAGGATTTTGTGAATTAGTTTAGCTTTATTGAAAAGCAGGCGTTTGCGGAATGGTAGTAACTGAAGGCGTTTATACAGGCTAGGATTGTCAGATAAATGTTTGCTATAAATTAGACTCATGGCCCGTTTCTGTAGTGAGTAAAGTCGCTTGGTGTTTGAATTAGAACAACCGTCCCAGATTGTAGAGCAGTAGTCAAAGTGTGTCTGTATATGAGAAGTATAGAATAGTTTCCTTGTGTCCTCATCAAGGAAGTTTTTAATCTTGGCGAGTTGATAGACTTTTTTCGCTGTTTGTTTAATGAGCGCTTGAACATGGATATTTACCATAGATAGATAGATAGATAGTTAAATAGGTAGGTAAATAGATAGATAGATAGATAGATAGATAGATAGATAGATAGATAGATTAGATAGATAGATAGATAGATAGATAGATAGATAGATAGATAGATAGATAGATAGATAGATAGACAGATAGATAGATAGATAGATAGATAGATAGATAGATAGATAGATAGATAGATAGATAGATAGATAGATAGATAGAATGAAAATCTTTATTTTCAAAAGGTTAAGAATTGGGCAAGCAGGCCCGTCTGACATTCTGCCCTTCTTCTCTATTTCCTCTCTTACATTCTTTCATTCAACATCGCTTATGAAGCAATTTTTTAACAATAAAAGAACAATAAGCATTAAAACGCATGAAAAATAATCAATAATACATGACTCGATGGGGTAATGTTTAACATGGGCATCATAAATACCCAAGGTGGGTGTAACGTGCCACATATATGGGAATGTTTTTTTTTTCTTCTGGCTAGTTGTTGTTCGAGATAATTTACCATTATTATTGTCTTTGTTGCTGTTTTTTTTTTTTTTTAAAGGAGGCATGTAGTCTGTCCTGGGGTAGTGTTCAAACAGGTTGCGACTGTATGTATAATGATTGGTGGTGTCTTTGATTTCTTGTGGAAGATTATTCCACAACTGAGTGGCAGAGTATGCTAAGATTGTTTTATATAAGTCTATCCTAGGTTTAGGGACATGAAGTATATTTAGTCGTCCGCTATGTCTTGCGTTATATTTAAACAATGACCAAAGGTAGCTTGGGGTATTTTGAAATAGGATTTTGTGAGTAAGTTTAGCCGTATTAAAAAGTAGGCGTTTGTGGAGTGGCAGTAACCGAAGACGTTCATGTAGGTTAGAATTGTCTGCAAACTTATCACCATTGATTTGACGCACTGCCCTTTTCGTTTTGTTATTGATTTGGAGCATCCATCCCAGATTGTGGAGCAATAATCAATATGTGTTTGTATGTGGGAAGTATAGAATATCTTTCTTGTGTTTTCGTCTAGGAAGTTTTTAATTTTGGCAAGTTGGTATACTTTTTTGGCTATTTGTTTAACTAGAGCATGAACATGGAAATTAAAGGATAGATTTTGATCTATGATAAGACCCAGTGCCTTGTGCTCGGTTACACTTTCTATAGGCGTGCTACCAATGTGCACCTGAAGAGTTCTCTGCGAGTTTAGAGTGTGAAGTCTTTGCCTCGTTCCTATTAACATATATTTTGTTTTAGCAATGTTAATTTGCATGCGGTTTGCATGACTCCAGTTAACTACACTATTTATTTCCTGTTGCAAGGATTATTCTAGCACATTACGATCATTAGCGTTTGTATGTACTGTGCAGTCGTCTGCAAATAGATCGCAGGACGATGATAGATATAAGGGAAGATCATTTATATAAATGGCAAATAACAGAGGGCCAAGTATAGACCCCTGAGGTAATCCAGTATTAATGGTAATGGCTTGGGATAGAGATTTATTGTGTGATACCACTTGTTTTCTGTCTAATAAGAATGAGTTTATTAATGTCACTATATTAAAGCTTACTTTCATTGTTTCTAGTTTTTTTTTTAAATTAGGATAGTATGATCTATCTATAGTTGAATATACTTAATATTTGACAATTCTCATTTTTAATGCGTTGTTAATCTCTCTAGATGTTAATGCTGTTGAAAGCATTTTATCCATTCCTATTCTCTTTTTGATTTCTATTTCACTTCTGCCATCATCTGTTATTATATGAATGAATCACCAAAAAACAAGAAGTAGATTGTGAGCTTTACTAAAACACGATTACAAGAAACAAATTGGACGTTGCGGCCCGAGCCTTCGTCAGCACAGAAAAGACAAACACAAACCAACACAAAACTACATGAAACACTAAATGACAATAATATTAAGGATACTTATCTGAATCTGTGTCCTAGCTTGGAGTGACTGACGATTGACACGAGTTCGACGGCTATCAGTGGATTGTATGGGCCGAATGTATGGTCAACGGGTCAAAGGTCAAATATTGGCTAAACAACTCTGCGGGAATGGTGTACGGTGGAAAGGGCCCATGTGGGCAAAAGTTAAAAATAGGATAGGCGAAGATGTCACGGACTCACTTTGCAATTGGCAATTTCTCTATGTGCTCTCGAAACACAGTGGCGGAAGATTTCATTGCATTGGTCCTCACAGAGGAGGCATGGGTAGCGGTCGCTCGGAAAACGATTGCAAACCTCCGAACGCAAACCTGCCAAGAAATCCCAAACAGCAGAAATAATGCTGGTGTAGTCTGCGACGTCCTGCAAAGGACATACAATTACCTTTTAGTGGACTATACAACTGGGGGAGGGGGTGTGGTTTGGAAGTTAAATGAAACTGTGTTGGACATTGAGGCCGTGAGGGGAGAGTGTACCCAACTGGAATATGAGACGATTTTCCAATGTTTGACGATCCCGTTCGTGGGATGCGCACGATTTGATCTCCGTGACCTGTATGTCAGCCACGTCACAGTGGTCAGGACTGTTGAAGTGCATGGATACTGGTTTTTGGGCGCCACTGTTGATGTCAGAAAGATGTCTAAATCTGTTAATATATGTCCATAGGAGAAACTTGTTACTTGTTCTAGTATCTCCCCGTTTACTCTGATGTGTCAGGATCTTGCGGTAGCAAGACTCTGACTCGTTGGCTGACAAGCGAGATAACAAATATTGTCACTTAATAACTCAATGTGACACAATGCAAACACTTTATTTGCGCATCTCGCGTTTCACAATTAATGCATATCTCGCGCAATCACAGGTCATCATTACAATCAATACATGCAATCAATCAATACATCAATACATCAATACAGCAATACACTTACACTCTTACAGGCTAGCTCTCGAATCACGCTCAAACATATAATTCAAAGCACACCGCATTCAAACGTCTGTCCTCTACGCTCTCCCAAGGCCTGTCTGACCAGCCGTTCAGCATTCGCGTCAGTCGGGGTGGAGTCCCCTTGCGTGCTACACACATTGCACGCTGTCTCCTGACTGACCAACAACGGCTTAGCGTCGCTCAGACTTGAGCCTGGCTGGACTTCTCAGGCGCCGTCGAAGACGCCGCGTTGTAGCTAGCGTGTTTAACACTGCTCAGCGTTGAGTATGGCTGCAATTGTCTGGCGTTGGTACAGACGACGCGTTGGAACCTATGAGTGAGAATCTGACATGCCCTCACCTTCCTTTTCATGAAAGGGGATCCTTTCATGTTCTTTATACCCCTTTTATTATTTTCTCTGTCAGAATCGAACCATGTAAGTCGTCTGACGTGACTGTTTGGTTCATATTCAAATGTACCGGTAATGGTTATATCTGCACGATCACCAATGCCGCCTTAATGCAACACACATCAAGTACACTCATTTGAATGGATAGTCGCCTCAGCTGCCATATGACACAGCCAGTCCGGTAAGTTACAGCAAACACGCCCTTACCTCACAACCACTAAAAAAAAAATCAAAAGAACAGGTCAGACTGCGAACATTACCTATGAGATGTTCCAACCTCAGACTCCCAACCTCATTTAGTCGGAGAGTCTAATGAAGGTCTACAGCTTTGGTAACCCTCTCCATGTACAACTGACGTCATCCTGACTTGTCAACCATTAGGCAACTTGATGATAGATTTAACACATATTACACATTACACACATTTTTGATTATCTCCCTTGGTGGTAATACAAAGGTTCGGGACGGTAATTTTACCATGCTTTCAAAAGAATACATTACATTTATATATTCCTTTCTTAGTGTCATAATTTGATACTTCTTGACAAAAGCGAACACAATGTCACTGTTGTGAACAAGTAACTCAAGTTACGATGCTGAGATTACATATTAAAAAAATCCTTATATACAATTCCGTATATGGAAATATTAGACTCACAAAATTTGTGTAAAACGTCAATGTTTTGTGAGTATTTTAGTATAGTCTGCTATCTTTCAAATTAATATTCATACACAACGGAAATACACAGCTGTGGTTTAAAGTTGACAATACCACACAGTAATTTCGTTTGGATGTTACATAAATAAACGGAGTAACCAGTTCTTGAAAACAGCTGTTGGATGTTTTCTTCGGTGTGGATTACAGAGTTCTTCTGGGATACGGCTGTCACAGTCTCTCTTCATACTGGTTAAAATACCGTGGGCCAATCTGTGGTGTGGGTACGCAGGATATTCGCAGTTGTTCAAGCACAGTAAGTTCTTTGATCCTGTAGTACTGTTTTGTGCCCGTCGTCGTGCATGTTTAGTACATATTTAAAATGACATACACATTCTATCACATATCTCACAACTATTCGATACATTTATTCGCATAATGATATAATATACATAATATATTTACAATGGGAGATTAAATCCCTATCACATACATTTGCACAGCGTTCCTGAAATATTTTCAACTTTGGCTGTGGTGCTGAGCACTTACACTTTGCAATTAATACAATCTCTGCATTGTGCTCAGGTGGTATATGGCTATTGGTTGAGTCGTATGGGCATCTCGAAAGAAGGTCGGCCAGTGAATTCTGTGAGCCACTTATGTGCTTCGCATCGAAGCTAAAGTCCTGCAAAAGAAGTGACCATCTTGCCACTCTGTGGTTACTTGGCGAACCTCGAGTGATAATAGTTAATGGGCTGTTGTCTGTTTCAACAATGAAATGTTTTCCTAATAGGAATCTTGACAGTTTTCGAACTGAGAATACTAAAGCAAGGGCTTCTAGTTCCGGCGTGCTGTAATTCCGTTCTGTAGCTTTCAGCTTACGGCTGACGTAATAAACAGGGTACAATATCTGATCGTGTTCCTGAAGTAGTACCCCTCCAATCGCTACGGAGGTCGCATCACATCTTAACCTGAAAATAGTGTTAAGATCAGGTAATTTGAGAATAGGTTCACTAGAAAAATACGATAATACTTTAGAGAATGCAGGTCGTAGGCATTTGCTATTCACAATAACATTCGGTTCTTTCTTTGTTAGTAAATTAGTGAAACATTCGGTCAATTCAGCAAAATGAGGAATGAATTGTCTGTAGTAATTTAGTAGACCTAAGACACTTCGCAACTCTTTATTAGTTGTCGGAAGCGACAATTTTAGAATTCTAGAATGATGTTATTGTCAGTCGACATAAAGCCATTTGAGATTTTGTAGCCCAATAATGATATTTCTTGATAGGCTATCTCGACTTTAGATGGTTTCACTGTTAGTCCGTGTTGTCTGATTCTGTCGAATGTCTGCTGTAATGCTGTTATGTGGTCTGTCATGTTCTTTGTATGTATGCAAATGTCGTCCATGTACCAGATTATATTAGCAATGTCTGTCAAAAGGAGTCTTGTCATTCTTACAAATGTCGCCGGAGAATTAAGTAAACCGAATGGCAATCTGCACCATTCATATAGTCCCCAAGGCGTGGCAAACGCTGTCAGATGTCTGCTGGCAGGGTGTACTGGTATGTGCCAATAACCTTTTGTCATGTCAAGTTTCGTGAAGTACCGTGAGTGTGTCAGTTCTGTCAGTATGTCTTCACAGTTGCTCATTGGTTCCAAATCCAACTGTGTAATGCTGTTGAGCTTACGATAATCCACACAGAGTCTTATATTGTTGTCCTTTTTCTTCACAATGACAATGGGAGAACAAACATGTGATTGTGATCGTCTCATGATGTTGTTCTTTTCTAAGTCAATAATTTTCTGATGAAGTTTGTCATTGTAATGTATGGGGATGGAATATGGTCTGAATTTTATGGGTGCGTCAGATGTCACAATCATATGATGATGCACTAAGTCTGTCTGTCCTGGATTGTCAGAAAAAATAGTACTGTAGTCTTGTAACAATCGTCTGCAACTGTCGGTCTGTGTCTGTGTCAGGTTAGGATTGACCTTTATGTCCTGCAGGTTGGCTGCCGGGTCAAGTGATGGTGTCGGTATTTCGTCAGTATCGTCGTCATCTGTTTGGTCCACTATTGTCGTGCTTGCTGTAGTCTCTACTTGGTCCTCGTCCCTGTAGTAATATGGTGTGGGATGTGGATTTTAATTTATGAGAATATTATGTTAAGTTGTCTAGGGGGATTTAATTTGATTCTCTATTATTTAGCCACTTGAGGTGATCATGGAATTCTACCATAAACACAAGGAGGAAAATAGTTCACTCCTGTTCATATCTGTATTATGAGTACTTCTCCATTCCCACTTATCACCCTTTAAAATTTACTATAGTGCTAGGAGACATTGATTGTTCATAACATATAACAACCACTGAAGAAACACCACATTTACTTGATGTACACATCAACAAATTTTGGACAAACAGTTCAAGTATGAATCAAGATCTGCAGTTACATATATATGTGTAATGAACACAATGCATTTTCAGACAGGCATGGGAATATTTTGCATTATTACAATATAGTACCCAGTGACCCCAGAAAAAAAAAAAAGGTTATTACAAACAACAGAACAACCACAAATTGGGTCTACTTTCGTTTTTCCCTCATAATTAAGGCAAATAATGATCAAAGTACATAGAACCCCAACATATAAACATTTGTTTCTGACACCTTTTACAATTTTCTCATTTTAAAAAATAATGAGTTGGTGTCAAAATGCTATACATATATACCATATCATAACCCTTTAGTTATACTTCATGACCAAATAAAACACTCTTTACCTTTTACATGTCATAGAAGAAAAAACACACACAAGAAAACAGTTGATACTAATAATTAAATTAATTAATTATAGTGTTCATTTAGGCATTGCGGGTGGATATTCCTCTCCAGTGCTAAGCTGTTAATGCCCATAATTATCCGGGACAGCAATAAATACTCACAGTTGTGTTTTAATATCCACTGAAGTTTGTTGCGGAAATACTTATAATCCCTATTAGGAAATAAATTCACCACATATACATATCCCCTCCATTGGGACTGAATTCACGAATCTTCTGTTGCGAACGGCTCGGTGTCAGTGTGAAATTGAGGCCTGGGTTGGTCATACCTTCAGGAGATGCATCTTGAGTCTTGGACTAAGGTTCTTCCCTATATCACCATATCCGATGAAAAGGATGCCGACCTTTCAGCTTCTCGGCTTATAATATTCGAATCTCAATTTTGTTCCCACAGATTTTTCACCCAACTGGTCATCAGTCTATAACCTATTCCACAGTTGATGGCATTTAGGCTGACATGGGACCAGCACAGAGTTCTGATTCAGTTTTTCCTTTCAGTGTAGACATACAATTCTGCTTGTTATTCATTTGGTTCATCTGGAATTAATTCCAGGATTCTGCTGCAGGCATGGACTGAAGAATATTATTCCACCACATATACAGGGTTGCAGGCCATCAGGTGATTCCTGTGGTTGTAGGCGTAGAGGCCTTTACTCCGCTAGCTGCTTTCAAACGGTTCTTTGGATGGTGTTCAGGTTTTGGAACCTTGAGGTAATCTGGTGTAGTTATGGTTCAGAGGTTCTGAAGTTGGTACATTTGGCTGTATTGGCTTATAAAGTTGTTTCAGTGTCTCTTCCCATTTGTTTGAGTTGGTGTTCATAGCTAGAACTTGGTGGTGAATAGCTGAATGGCTGAATTCCATGTTTTACTGTTGCAGCTGTGAGACATTCTTTCGAAGACTTATCCATTGTTGGATATTAACTTGGTAATCCAACCAACATTTGAAGGGCTTTCACTGTTGCTAGTTTTAGTAACATGTAGTAGGATTGTCCCATAGTTGCCCTGATTTTGCTGAGTGATAAGGCTTCAAGTGGTACTTCTCAGGAGTAAAGCAGACGCTACACGTTGTTAGTTACTCTGTTTATCTAGTCCATCCTGGATGTTCCTACTGAAATAGGACTTAATCACTCACCCAGTCAGTTTTCGAATTTCTCTGTTGCTTGTTATGAAGCTATGATTGCAGCAGTAAACATTGAGGTATTTCTAGATCCAGACTATGGTTAGGACATTCACTTTCTGGCTGTTAACCCAGGATCCAGGTTCAGTGATATAGTCCCACCAGATTCAACCACCACTTGCTTCTCTTCTATAGAAAATGGATGACAAGAATACAACACGAGCATTAACCTACTGGTTTATGGTAAAAGGTTTACAACACAATTACAAACAAAAATACAAACAACAAGGGGAGAAGGGGAAAGGAGTTGGTGTCCACGTTCCACTGTCCGTCATTGCTGAGTAGAGCCATTCTGACTCTTATTAGTGAGTAAGGTATTTTCTCACTTATATTTTGTTCTGTTGTTACTGGGACTATTAGATGAGTGAAGTCATTCTGTCCATCCAACATGTTGATATTGCCTCTCTCATTACTAGACGAGAATAGCCTATACAGAATCTCTGTGGTTTCTAATGCCGCGTCTTCCTTTCGGCACTATAATCATCCTTAGGTCAAGACTATTCAACATTGGCTTCTTAAGTACTGACATACACATGGATTCTTCTATCAACATCCTCATGTCCCCAAGGGTAACATTAAAATGTATATTCCCACAGAAAAAAGTAACAATCAGAACAGAGAAAATTCTCATACCAGAAAAAAACATACATGTACATTTCTCTGATATTAAGTACATGATAATCATACATAATAATTAAACATAATGATGATGCAGGGAGCCTAGGCTTTTGAATTTTCTTCAGGGGTTAATCCATAAACTAAAACATACATTGTTTTCCCCCACTGCGCACAGCACATGGGGATAGTAACCGCTGTGATATATTTTGCCAATGACTGCTATTATTCGGAGTGTATTTATTAGAACAACTTATGCTGCATGGTCCAGTCTTCTGAATATTGCAAGCAATTTATTCACATAAATCTTCGCTTCTTTTCCTACTACGGTGAGGCGATGGGGATTGAAGGCACTTCCTACCAGAACATTCATTTCTATCAAGCATTTACTTCCTTTGTTCTTGAATTTATATTCTCAACCATGGTATTTCCCTAGCAATATTTTATGAAATGATTACATGTCCCTCCTTATATGGAGTGGTTACTAATCTGTTAACAAAAAGATGGTACTAAAATTTAGCACTATAGTTCCAAGTTAAAGATTATGAATTAGGAAAACAATTTACCCAAAATGAACTGAGTCCATGATATGCGTACTCGTGTGTATGTCTCCGCATGGATACAATTTCCTTTCTATAGTACATAGATTATTTGCAGATTTCTAAGCATAGATAGTGAGATATAGTTCACAATGCTTAGAAGTTTTAACATAGGAATATGAAATTGACAGACATGAGTTCTCTACTGAAGTATGAATCAGGAGTCTGCTACTACATTGAGATAATTCCTAGAATGTGTTTTTGACCTGAGTTTGATACTCTACGGTACACATAATATTTCTAGGTTATAAGCACTACTAGTTAGATATAAGTTCATAATGCCTATAAAAGGTTTTAACATAGGGATTTGAATTGGTAAAACAGGAAAAATTACAGCGTTGCGCCCACATGTGTTTCATTGGTAAATATCATCCAGCCTGATTTAAGAGAATTGTTGACTTATTATTCTAACTAATTCTTAATTAAACATACTGGTCTATGTAATACATAAATACATCTTAATAATGTAGATATAACATACCAATAGCTTCAGAGAGTGATGGTTTTAAAAGGCAAAAATACCTTTCCCCACACTGGGAAACTTTTACATGTCTGCTCCCTTTGTTTGTCTGAACTAAAATGGCTACTTTAGTCTTTGTTTTTCAATCAGTTGACGACTGTTGGCCAGGTGCGTGAGCCAAAATAAAGCCAAATAAATTAAGCTGTGCCACGTTCAGTCTATCGCTGTTTTATTCTCTCCTACATTGAGTAAGTTACTTAAACAGTAATGGTTAGGGATTGTTTATTTTTAAGGGAGTCAATGCTAGGAGAGGACGTTTTATTATATCACATATGGTTTAAGCATGTTTATGTAGAATATCTTGTGTTTGTCCCTAACTGCAATTTTGTAATCTACAGCCGGTCCTTGCCATGAGTCCGTCAGTAACTGTCTGTCACTTGGCAATAGGAGAAGAACGTCCTGTCCTGGCGTCAATGTTATCGTCCTGTTTCCTTTGTTAGCGTATTGTCGGTAGATGGCACCTGATTGTTTCAGTGCCTCTTTGGCTAACACACAAGATTTCATTATCCTATCACGCAATGATGTTACATGTTCACACGATGAAATGGGTTTATGTATAGTTTCACTTTCAATCAACATGGAATGGTACATAGATAATGGGCCGCGTGGTTTGGCACCATATACAATTTCAAAAGGTGAGAACCCAGTGCTGGAATGGGGCACTTCTCTGTATGCAAACAATATAGCAGGTAAATATGTATCCCAGTCTTCGGGGTGTTCCTGGGTAACTTTTGAGAGCATGTGCTTAAGATCCCCATTGATCTTTTCAATGATATCCGTTGAGCGGGGATGGTAGGGGCTGTTGAAACACTGATTTACCCCCAACATTTTGGTAAAGGCTTGAGTAGCTGATGAAATGAATTGACCTCCCCGATCTGAAAGGATGGTATCAGGGAACTCTATCATCGCAAAAATATGAAAGAAGACTTCCATGATGTCCTTGGAAGTTATATTTGTAAGCGGAATCGCTTCTGGCCACCGACTACAGAGGTCAATTGGCGTTAGAATATACTTATTTCCTCTGGATGTTATGTGGTTGAGAGGACCAACTATATCGACCGAGATCTTTTCAAACGGTCTGCTTGCCAAATCTGTGATTTGCAGTTCTGCTTGTGGGTGCTTACCTTTTTTGACAAGCTTCTGGCAGATGTCACAACTTCTGCAATACTGTTTGGTATCGCTGCAGAATTTGGGCCAATAGAACTGAGATAGTAACCTTGCTCTGGCATTTAGCGTAAGCCATATGCCATGCAAATGGTATGTCGTGCGCTAGATGTAACTCTTGTTTGCGGTTTTCTGATGGTAGCACCGTTTGTTCTGTAGTGCTAGAACTTTGGTATAGTACCGTGTCAGAATTCCATTCTTCAAAGCAAAATGCCATCTAGCGTTCCTTGTTACGCGTGGCTTTTGGCCTATTAATTTAAAATATTTCTGCAAAGATCGATCAGCCTTTTGGGCGGTTATAAAGCTCTCTCTCTCTCTCTCTCTCTCTCTCTCTCTCTCTCTCTCTCTCTCTCTCTGGTTGTTATAGGAGATGTTACAACTGGGCTTACCATTTGTAAAGCCTCTGTCTGATCGATTCGATCTTGCATTTGAGCAGCAGATCTGGTTACTGCATTTGTCATATCAAGGTTATCAATCACATTACAAGAAGGTGTTACATTCATACTACTACATTCATGTAGTATGCCATTCATTCTGCCGTTACAGAATTGGCATAATGCCCATATTTACAGGTGGTAATACATCATGAGTAATGATTGAAGATGATGGTGACATGGTATTGTCAATGTTACAAGTGACAGTGGATGTAATACTGTCATGTGGCATATCATTTACCTCAGGAAGGTTACCAATTATAATATCACAACACGGGTTGGTCAGTGCTGCACATTTGACCTTTCCTGTAAGAAATGGTGTATCTATATATGCCCATGCAAGAGGATATTTCTCGATGTTACCTGAGAAAGTTCTGCATGTAACATGTTTACCAGTATATTCTGATGGTGAGATAAAGTCCCTTTTTAAATCAATAAGGGTACTTCCGCTGTCCCGTAAGACAGTTGCAGCTTTACCATTAACATACCCATGGTGGATGTTTAGTTTTCTTTTTGAGTTAATGACCAGGTTGGCTTCCTCATTGGTAACCGGTATGGAATGGCCGCATGTTAAAACGCCATCCTCATGAAAACGGTCACAGATGGTACATTTTTCAAGGTGAAATACATCAATAGAATTTGCAGCATTTACAGGTTGATTTTCAACAGTTTCCTCATCTGAGGACGAACTATCAAACATGGCTGCATTAGCCTTTCTAGTCATTTGCGTGCCCTTACACGCATTGCGCCAATGGCCATATGCTTTGCAAAGGAAGCATTTGATGATATGTTTATAGTTGTTTCTTTCCTTATCTTGCTTATTTATGTAGTTCTGCAAGTAGGTGAGGTAACCAGGATGTTTATCACACATTTAATTTTCATTGTGTGTTAAATTGCAATGTCTGCACGGATAGTATTTCTCAGAGGCTTGCTTATAGGGTTTTTGTTTGCTGTAGGGCACTGTCTTTGGTTTATTATATGTAGCTGCTGCTACAAAGTCTGTGCTTGTCAATCCACTCGTAAAACAGTGTTTATTGGCTGTGAAATACCCTGAGCCACGACTCTCAATCTGCTTTACACTCTCACACTGACATTCCAATAGAAATTTCGAAAATAGTGGTGGGAGAGATGTAATAATTTTATCTCTCAATATAAGATCTTTCAATCTATCAAAACTTTCATTCACTTTGGCTGCTGACAGTCACTTTGTAATAATATCCTGTACTACTGAGATTTAGTCAGAGAACGTTTGTGTGGGTTTAGGTGACAATTTACTAAACTGTTCTCTGCAGTCTGCTTCATCTAACAGGAAATGAGACATGATTTTAGACTTAATATAATGATAGTCCTTTCTCAGATCTTTGGGGATGGTCTCTATCACTTTCAGAGGTTCCCCAGAAAGACTTCTCATGTATATAATGTTCCATTCAGTCTCTGGGATCTGGTAATGCTCCATAATGCATTCAAAGTTTTGGTTGAAGGCTGCTATGCAGTCGCCCATGGTGAAACTTTTAACGATTCCCTGGTACTTCTTGTACTGATTTTCCTTGTCTAATCTGTCAGACTTTCTAACCTCCTTCTCTGTTGATGTCTCAGCTTTTAACTGTTCAATTTTTAGCTGCATTTCCAGCTCTTCTCGTTTACTCTGAGCAGCAATTTCGGCTTTTCTTAAATCTGCCTCAGTTTCAGCTTGCTTCGTTTTTGCAGATATTTCAGCCTGCTTTAAAGTACTATCCGCTTCTGCCTTTTTGGCATCTAATTCTGCCTGCTTCAAAACACTATCTCTTTCAGCTTCTGTCTTTTTGGCATCTAACTCTGCCTGCTTCAAAGCCCTTTCGGCAGCTCTATCTTCACTTTGGATAAATTCTGCATACTTTCTCTCACTCCAGTTATTCAATTCTTCACCAGACAAATTCAGTTTTAAACCCATTTCAATGAAATCATTTAAACTAGACATGATGAAATACGTCTGATGAGATGTATACACACAAAGTTAATTATGATGTTAGTGATTCACTTCACAGATTTGTACAATATTTACTAGTACAACTTATGCCTCGACCTGCCTAACAAAGTATTAAGAAGAAAAATTTATACTCAAGTGTTTCTTGAAACTTGCGTCGGACAATGGCTGTTCGTTACTGCCCGGAAATACAATGGATCTTACTTCAGGTCGGCAAAATTTGGAATTTACAATCAACAGGAACAGATGACACAAAAACCTGTTGTTTTTGGAACGAAATAAATTAGGACTAATACAAAGTGTGGTGTATGCGATGTTATCTAAGTTTTGAAGGTTTGTATGTAGTCAAGTATTTTTGTTAGTCGTTCAGTCGTCTTTTCACCATAATCAACCACTCACTTAACAATCTTTCCGGACTTTTCGCTTACACACACTACCGTTCAGGTCTTTTTCACAATAACTTTCAAGATGGATGCCATCACGTTCGCACTTATTTAACACAGCACTTTTCTTATTTAATTGTTCAAATCCACTGAGGACGTAGATCCACGTTCGCACTTGTCAGGATCTTGCGGTAGCAAGACTCTGGCTCGTTGGCTGACTAGTGAGATAACAAATATTGTCACTTAATAACTCAATGTGACACAATGCAAGCACTTTATTTGCGCATCTCGCGTTTCACAATTAATGCATATCTCGCGCAATCACAAGTCATCATTACAATCAATACATGCAATCAATCAATACATCAATACATCAATACAGCAATACACTTCCACTCTTACAGGCTAGCTCTCGAATCACGCTCAAACATATAATTCAAAGCACACCGCATTCAAACGTCTGTCCTCTACGCTCTCCCAAGGCCTGTCTGACCAGCCGTTCAGCATTCGCGTCAGTCGGGGTGGAGTCCCATTACGTGCTACACACATTTCACGCTGTCTCCTGACTGACCAACAACGGCTTAGCGTCGCACAGACTTGAGCCTGGCTGGACTTCTCAGGCGCCGTCGAAGACGCCGCGTTGTAGCTAGCGTGTTTAACACTGCTCAGCGTTGAGTATGGCTGCAATTGTCTGGCGTTGGTACAGACGACGCGTTGCAACCTATGGGTGAGCATCTGACAGATGTTCATTGATGACCTTTACTTTCCATTGATTTCCTTTCCTTTCCATTCCAATTCCTGGTACGAGCGACCAAAGTTGTAATGTTTTGTTCCGCGATGTTTTACTATCTGCGTTTAGCCATACTGCCTTGTCTTGTTTTGATTAATGGCAGCCATGTTCATTGCGTATAAAAAATATGTCCATATAAAATTTTATAATAAGCTACGATGTCAAGGCTGCGTGTAATTGAAACCTTAACGGTGAAACACGCACTGTGTGTGACTGCACGCACGGACAGGAAAGTCATAAATTTAACATATTTTACGAGAGTAAGTTAACAAGTAAGTCAGTAATGGCTGTAGAAAAATAACTAAATAAGATAACAACTTGAAACCAGTTTATTTTCATACATACATTGTACCTTTATTTCTCAACATAATTTCCACCAACATTGATGCACTTATCCCATCGTTTTTTTTCAGTCTTCTTTAACCGGCTGCATAGAACTGCGTGCCCTGTTGTCTAAACCACGTTTTCACTTCACATTCAACTTCGGCGTCAATCGCGAAATGTCTCCCGCCAAGGTGGGTTTTCCGTGGACATAGCCCCTAGCGATATCCCATAAAGCTGGGTAGAAAAAGTTATGATGGTGAGTCAATAAGTAAATCACACAGTTCTCTGGGATGGCAGGTAAATAAAAACAAAGCACGCGGTCTATGCAGCCGGTCTGGGAAGACTGATACAACGATGGGATAAGTGCATCAATTTGGTAGAAATTATGTTGAGAAATAAAGGGACAATGCACAAATAAACTGGTTTCAAGTTATTATCATAGTTATTTTTCTACAGCCTTTGTGATTTACTTGTTGCCAGTAGTGGATTGTGCTCAATATTTAAATTTCAAATCCCGAAACAACCACATAATCAATTTACTTATTAACCTACCCTCGTAGCTGCTAGGTTTCACCACGTACTTATATAAATGAGATATCGTTGTCAAAGGTAAAGCTCTGGAAATGTATACCAGAGCTGAAAAATGCAAGCAGAAAAAACCGAGGACGTAACGACAACAAGCTTCATCGGCAAGGAGTTTAGAAGGCAAGCATATCGTCTTCGTTGCACCGCGTTTGATCCCATGTTGAAGAATGTCTTCGGCTTGACCCATCCACGACCGTCCTCTTTTTAACCTGCTGCCCTTCACCTTCATAATTTCATTATGCAGTGGATGTTGTGTGTTTGCGTTAACTCTGAGGTAGGCGCGTGCTCTGCAAACATGTATTCTGTCTTCAATGGTTGGAAAATCAAGAAGGTAGCGCATCGCCCTGCATATACGATGTGGCGACTTGAATGTACGAAACAGAGACTGGGACAATACCGGGAACAACCGACAGGGAAATGCTCTTGCAGAAGCCATGGTGGATTCAGAATAAGTCTGCATAAACGATGGGAGGCCAACTAGAATGGGGGTGAGACCTGGTGATGTGGACACGACTATTGACCTGACATTTGTTACCCAGTCGGCAGTATTGAATGTTAAATGGACTATCCTGTGTGATCATGAGAGTGACCATCTACCCAGTTGACTATTGATTTCTAAGTCCAACAAGACCAACGCCGTTAGAGCACCTCAGCCCTTTAAATATGAGAGGGAATACACCCTTATGAGTCGTCTCAGATAGAGGGCATGCAGTGTCACGAGCAAACCTACTTATGTGCAGCCTCCTTGGTGGACCTCTGAGGTAGAACGTGCATGGAAATCCAAGAGAGCAGCAGTTAAACAGTTACAGAAAGTGCGGCGGACACCCCGAAGCTCACAAGAGGAAATGGAGAAAGCTTCGCAAGAAAAGAAAGCCAAGGTGGAGGAATTCAAGCGCTGTGCAACAGAGCCCATAAGAGCGAAAAAGGAACACTTTGTGAATGAGATCTCCTGCAGAGATTTAGCACTGAAGATCAGAACGTTGGGGACTTCAGGGGCTAAGTTAGAAATCTATTTGGTACCATTAAAGAGGATATCATTCAGCTAGACCAGAGGTCACCAAACTTTTTTCTCGGCTGGCCGGATATCTGAAAGAAATGACGAGCGAGGGCCGCATGCTCATTCTGTACAATACTTGCGCTGTGCTCCATGGCGAAGGGCTTACGGACGTGGTTCGTAATCCCGTATACCAGCTTTCGAAACACAGATGCGAGCGATTTGGCAGCAGACCGCATTGCGCTGGGTTTTTACGCTATGGTATGGGTGCGGGTCGTTCGGAAAGCAATGGCAAACTACTGAACGTAAACTTGCCAAGACATCAACAGCAGCAAAAAATGCTAGTGTTGACTGAAAACGTCCTGTAAAGGATATGCAACTAACGTTAACAACACTTGCAAGCCAGAAAGAACGCTCTGGGGACAAAAGACGAATAACTAAGTTAATCATGGGTGAATGGTGTGCAATGCACACACAAAACCAAGACAACCAACATATTTATTTACTACAAAAGGTTATCAAAGAAGGTGACGTTAGCAACAAAGATAGTTACATCAGACCTAGTGTGCACATATACGAATCTCACAAACTAAGCAGCAAAAAATGTTAGTTAGATTTGTGAAGTTGATATTTGACTTTCAAGATTTCATCCATGTTTGATTTGGAATTGCAGCATCCAATCTAGAGAATTGCTTTCAAATGTTCATCAGTCAATCTAGTTCGATGTATTGATTTCATATATTTCAATTTTTAAAATGTTTTCTAACAGACATAATGCCACATGGCGTTTAGACAGAATGATGTCATCGGAAAATGCGGTAGAAAATGATATAGGGAAAACCCCACAAGAAACTAAGGAAACTTAGAAACAGGGAACGTCAGACGACAACAGAGAAGGACAAGGGAGAGGACCTTGGGTGATTCGGCTGAGGCGCGACATATTGTGTGAAGCCCGTGTTCGTTTGGAGATTTGGTTGTGAGAAGCAAAGGCTTGGCTGAGGACTATCAGGTTGAGGATGTCTAACGAAGAAAGTGTCAATATTGAGCAGAGGACCTGAAGGCATGGAACACCTAGACAATCTGTGAAAATGAGAACAGCGAGAGAGATTGAGCTCCTAACTACAGTCGGACATTACTGGGATAGAGTCGTAAATAGTTTGTGTGAATGCCGTTCCTGTGTTAAAAGGGACAATTCATTTTCTCGATGAATCCATTGTATTGATACAGCGCATCATTAAAAGAATGTGTGAGTACTGTTGTTTAGAATGGCGTCGGTTGATTCTTCGCATTTACAGTTCGAGCTTATTATTGCTTCAACGTTAACGTTGCCAATTTGATAATTGCGGGAGTTGCGTTGTGGCACATAAGTTGTTCCAAACACTGATACCATGATTTTTTTTCATATCCTTACAGGACATCGCTGTCAACATCAGTACTTTCAGCTGATTGTTGATTTCTTGGCAAGATTATGCTCAGTAGTTTGCCATTGCTTTCTGAGCAACCGGCTCACATACCCCGTAAGTTACCGACGCGGAGAGAACCGCTACCAATTCTCACTCACTTCACGTTATTTACGAGAGTATACGGGATTACGGAGAAATTCGTGTAATCCATAGACCAGGGAGACCGGCACTGGTGCCATACCAGCGGAAAATTGCTTCAGTTTCGGAAACTCAACATCAGCTAAGCAGCGGTAAAATTCAACAAGTTTTCATTCTCTGTGCTTCTCTTTCAACAAGTCATTTGTTTGCAAATCAGTGAGCTTCAACTGTAGTTCAACTGGCACATCATCAAGGTTACAATCAAACGGATTCTGGAACAGAATAATGTCACTTTCAATTCTGTCAAGATCTGAAAATATCTCCAAACGAATGCTTCTTCAAGTCACGAATACATTTTTTTAGGAAAATCTAGTTTGTAGCGCAAAACTCTTTGAAACAGTGGAAATGAGAAACGTTTTCTCCTTCCGGTTGTATTACAAACAATGACAGCTTTCTCCGAAATCCTTTTGATGATTCTGTAGTGATCACGGACGAGATTATCCTTTCCCTGAAGTTTCAAATTCAGACCAATAAATGGATGATGTGATGTCGACCAAAAATTAAAACTTTGACAGCCAATTTGGATCTGACAGCTGTGGATCAGCTCTATTGTTTTCAGTGAGGAACACATCTATTTTGTTTCGGAGCTTGCAAAAACGAAACAGGACTTGACCGCAGCTGAGCCACACTCACTGATGTGTGATAAGGCAAGTCACAGAAGTCAGAATTAATTTCTTCAAGAAACGCTTTTAACTGACCGTGATTTAGTGCATATCCCCGGATGAAGTTCACAGCAGAAACGACTGGTTTCAGTACACAAGATATATCTAAGTCTTTCCCCACAGAGTGCTTGCTAATGTATGATGCAATGTATGAACAGAGCGCACGGAATTTGCAAATTTTCCAACTGAGTCCTGATCTGTACCATCAGACTCTTCCTCACCCCAGCCTTGTTTTTTCCTCCATCAAACTGATTCCACTGAAGGTTATACTTTTTGCACTTCTATTAAAATTGTCTTTTCCTGTTGTTGTTCCATGCATGCTGCAAACGGATGCCACCTCTTCCGTTATCTGAAAGTCCAAATTGACACCACAAATGAACACGAAACGTTGTGACGTACTCGAGAGATAAATAGACTCATACAGCGCCAGAGAATACCACAACACGTTCCTAGTTTTCTTGCATATCTGTGGCAATATGTTCTTTCCAAATTCTTCTGTTCTTCGCACAACTGAAATAGCCGTAAGGCAGATAGTTCCAAACAAATCGGCTTTCTCAGGACACAAGTCATTTGCTGCTTCCATAATACACTCTTTGATGAAGTTGCCATCAGTAAACTGTTTTCATCGTTCTGCCATCTTATACACAGTTTTGTATCTTGTAAAAGTGACAGATTCATTTTCAGCAACCTTTCTCGTGAAGAGATTTCTCAAAACCTCGTTTCATGGACTCTTATTTCACAGAGTGTAACTTTCCAGAAAACTTTTGAATACGTTGATGGATGTTTTTTTGTTTCGTAGTGACACCGAAGATTGTACTCTTTCAATATGGCAACACTTTAGCTGCATATTACGCAACTGGTTTTCCGGTCCTTTGTTTCCACACAAAAAAAGTACTTTACTCTCCATTCTTCATTAAAAACTCGACACTCGGCGTCCACTTTTCTGTTCTTAGTAACCATAATGAAGGGTGAAGTACACGGGATCTGAAAATGAAAAAGACATTGAATTAGAAATATGATTAAAATCCTATTGACACACAAGAAAAGCAGGCGACTAGGGGTCACTGGTGAAGCTACGGCTCACCATAGGCACATATAAAGTTTATAGGTACTTATGGTAATAGACATGATTGATACAGGCATTGATAATGCACAGTGGGAGCAAGTCGCCGCTGAACGTGTTGCATGGAGGTCAAACATCAGAAATGGAATAGAGACAAAGGATAAAATTATTGCAGATAAATCACACACCGAGCGTGTGAGATGTAAGATGGTGCATGATGGTGGAAATGACCACGTGTTGCTATGCACCCACTGTGAACGAACATTTACAGCGCGAATTGGCCTTATCAGTCACATTCGCTACCGAGATAGGTAAAAGTCACAAATAAACAGCCTAGAGCAGTTTATCAACCAGGTCTCCGAGAGTGGCAGCCAGGGGTTTCACTGAAACAGACCGAAATCGCCTAACTGCAACATTTCTGCCCATCTGGTTTATTAAATAAAGTAGGATAGACACTCGGATTATCGCACAGAGTTCCTTGAGCAACGTAAACATTTGCGCAAGGATCTGCTCCAGCAGAAAGATTGAAAAAGCTGGCCTAGCGACCAGCTCGATTCACCTTGACTGGGGAATTCTTCTGAGCTGTGGATATTTTCGTAATAACACGAGGATTCTATGGCATTTTTATGCTATGTTTGCTACTTTATTGCTTCTATTCACACTTGTAGTTCACTTACCTATCACCGTCTAACATAGAAATCCTTGTTACATACCTATAAAATGGATGGCTGGCAAAAATTAGTAAATATTTCTGGAGCATTGGACTTGTGTTGACAGCCGGACTCATATGGGTGGGGGGGGGGGGGGGGGGGAAGAGAGAATATATATATATATATATATATATATATATATATATATATATATATATATATATATATGTGTGTGTGTGTGTGTGTGTGTGTGTGTGTGTGTGTGCTGCTCTTGAAACCATGGTAATGTCAGAGCGTAGGCGGCGCTACAACGAGCCGGGGAAGGACTTGGTATGGTGCGAAATAAGTAAACATTACAATAAACAAGAACATTGGGAGGCAGAGGTGTTTCCAAGGCACCAGGACTGGGTTCTATTCTGCCTAAGACCTATTGACGCGTCCTCGCAGAGCGTCCTGGGCAACAGGTCCCTTCGGGGTCATGGCTAAAGTCAGTAGGATCGTTGATTCCTCCGAAGTCGGAGAGTTTCTGCCTGCACGGCGAGTCTGCACATCAATAAGCCAGACATGGGACAACGGATACTCACGCAAACCTCAAGTCCTGTATGACATCACACTGATGTTGGACAACAGGATGTTTTCATCCGGCATACAGGACTTCGAGTTTCACAGCCAGCGAAAACAAGCAAGCAAGCACAAGAACATCTAGATACAATAATTTATAATTGCAAATTGTAAATTTAAGACACATAGTAACCAGGAAGTCTCCGAACGTGTGAATCAATTAATCAATCTCTAACACTGTCTCTCGCCTTGACTGTACATTATATCAGGCTGATGTTCGTCCATCTCTTGATTTTATCTTCCTACTTGTATCGTTGTCTACCTCTTGCTCACTTGCCCTCGGCCTTGCCTTCCAGTATGGTTTTTATAAGAGTATCATGTCTTTTAACGTGGCCGAAATATTTCACTTGCCTCCTCTTTATTTCCTTACTCAACTCTGTCTTAATTCCCAATTGTTCTAGAACAGTGGTTCTCAACCGGTGGGGAATTTCCCCCCTCCCCAGGGGGAATTTTAGGGTTTCCAGGTGGGGGGGGGGGGAATTAAGATTATTTCAAGATCACGTTAATACAAGAACCGATTACTTGATATTGTTTTTCCCTTCATACTGTACGGTTCTGTACGTCTCACCCTTCTAAAATTCAATTTATAAAGTAAGTAGACCCACAAATCATGTTTTATGTGGATATCTATACTTTATTTTTGGTATGTGCTATTAAATTTAGCTTCCATTATTGCGTATACTGTGTAGAGGTGGGGGAGGGATCTTTAGCTAGGATATACGAAAGGAGGGAATGGCGTTCTGAAAATATGGTGTAGAGAGAAAAAGCAGCGGCTGCAGCAGGATATAACAATATGAAATGGAAACAAATAGGTATTTTAAATTCCTGCGAGAAAAAAACGAACTAAACATTAACAAACGTTGCACATACCTTACAAGGAGATCCACGTGTCGCGAAATACAGGTGAAAAATCCGAAATCAGAAGCACTCAATAAATATAATAAAAATGAATAATAAAATAAGATAAAATACACACGACCGCATACAATAGACACACAGACGTTTCGATTCTAAGAATCTTTGTCAATGACAACACAGATAAACAACGACAGAAACACAAGCACACGACCTATCACTTATGATGCACAACCTGATATTTACATGTGGGGCAGGAAATGTGACTAGGCCAGCTGCGAAAACGCGTGGCGCAGAATTGAAAATGGGTTGCCAAAAAGGATTTGAGTAGCCAAAAATATGTGAACAGTCTGCTATGAAAACATAGAAATGTGGGGACAATTAAGTCTAGATATCGCGGGGGGGGGGGGGGGGGGAGAACAGCACGGTAATAGGTAGTGTAAACAATTGGGGAAGATGCCACAGTTATACTGTAGCGTCCACGACAGTATTCATTCCTGCCGGGTGGATGCATCCCAGATTGTTGATTAGCTGGCATTCAATTCTAAGTCTGACATAGCTATTTGAGAAGCAGGGTTTTAATGCGGTGACACATGCATCGTCGGCTCCATTGTGGTTGGAGGAATTGAAATGGTTGGGGACAGGTTTGTCAGCGCCCTGATTGATGTCTCTGAGGTGTTCTCTAAAACGATCCGCAAGACGTCTGCCCGTTTGGCCAATGTATTTCGTGTCACATCGTTTGCAGATGATAACATAAATCAGATTGCGGGATGTGCAGGTGAAACAATCTTTTAAGGTGAAGGTGCCTCGGGGAAATGCAATTTCTGGTGTCTGAACAACGTATGGGCATGTCAGACAGTTCCTACGATGGCATTCAAAGGTGCCCACGGATGAGGTAACCGTGGGGAGGCGACTGTGCACAAGGTGGTCTCTGAGGCTCTGGTTACGGCGGAAAATTACCCTGGGGCCATTTGAGAATACCTCACGAGTGGTAGGATCCGATTCCAAGATGGACCAGTGTCTCAGGAAAATTTGCTTGATGGCATAGGCATGTGGATGGAAGGTGAGGATAAGCTTGGGTTCATTGTTCTGAGGTCGCGAAGGCTTGGCGAGGGACATTTCCCGCGAGACCTGGGTTATGCGACAGAGAGCTGTCGACAAGACGTCCTCTGGGTAGGACCGTCTGCGGAAAAAGTCCAGCATTTCGTGGGCTCTCTCGAGGAAGTCATTATCATCCTGACAGATGCGACGAAGGCGGAGTAGCTGGGAATATGGGATGGAATCTTTGCAGCTTTTGGGGTGGGATGAGCTGTACAGGAGGAAACCGTGAGCATCAGTAGGTTTATAGTACACGGAGGTCGTGAGGCCTGTAGGGTTTAACTTGATGGTGGTGTCAAGGAAATTGACAGAGGTGGTGGAAATTTCTGAGGTGAATTGGATCGATGGATGGAAGTTCTTGACATAATTAATGAACCGGTTCAGTTCCGCCTCTGTCATGTCAGTGAGACCTATGCCGTCATCGATGTAGCGTCGGTAAAAAGAAGGGAGAAGACCATCATAGCTGAGTTCAATCTGGTGTTCCAGATGTCCCATAAATACACATGCGTAGATGGGTCCCATTTTAGTGCCCATGGCGACACCGCTGATTTGTTCAAAGTAGTGGCCATTGATGGTGAAGGGGTGCACGGGCCAAAAAAGGTTGAGATCCACTGTTCTAGAACCTCTGCATTCGATTGTTTTTGTTTCCACGAAATACGACATATTCGTCTGTATATCCACATATCCAGTGCCTCTATGCGACTTTCTAGTTGCTTGTTCAATGTCCAAGCTTCCGCGCCATACAGTAGTGTTGAATATACGTAACATTTGACCATTATCATTTTTAATGCGCTGTTAATTTTTCTAGATGTTAATACTGATTTTGTGTGGAGATTACCTATTATTCTACATATAAAATATAATATTGACATTTAAATTGTATCATAACGCCTAGAGTTCCATACGTTATATCAAGCATTTTCGAATACCGTCGGCGGACCGGATGAAATGACGTCGGTGACCGATCCGGCCCGCGGGCCGTAGTTTGGTTGCCCCTGAGCTAGACGATGTCAAAGATCTATTGAAGAAAAAGCAAATGACACCTCACCAGGGCCCGATGGGGTTAGGTGTGCCCACATGATGGATATGAGTGATGGAGAACGTATGGAGATGGCTGTTTGCTTTAGCCTGACCATCAGGGTGACATCAATAACCCAGGTTTGGGTGCATAGCTATTTAGCACCATTTCCTAAAACAGGCAAAGATCATTCAAGGCTAAATGAATTTAGGATTATTACTCTACATAATATTTTTGAAAAGGTGCTGGAGAAGATCGTTGCTGTTAAGCTTCAGGAAAATTTAGAAAGGGAAAAGCTCCTCCCCCCCCCCCCACCCCCACCCTTTCCCCAAATTTCACCGTAAGGTTTGGGAGGTTACCGGCAAGGGAAAGATACTTGGTCAAATGCAGCCACTTTTGCCTACGATGTTTATGAAGGGTTCCAAAACAGACAGGAGACGACGGTGGCAGCACTCGATTTCGAGGACGCGTACAGCAGTCAGATATGATATTTTGATGTATGCTCTCATGAAGAAGAGAGTAAGTATTCCTTGGTTGGTGAATTGAATTGCAGCTGTTATGTATTCTCACAGCGTGGTTCTCCGGCTGGGTACACGGACCTCTGAGCCATGAATCATAGCCCCCGGACTACCACAGGGTCGGCAGTTTCCTCTGTGCTTTTCAATGTGTATACGAGCAAGATTGCCAGCCTCGGAGCTCCATGGGCTGGAAGGATACTAACATTTCAGATGATGTTCATGCATACAGCCAGGGGAGGGACAGAAATTAAACAGCTCAGAAGATGCAGGCGACACTGGACAAAGTGATGGCGTGGTGTACGGAGATGAATGACGTCATTAACCCAGAAAAAGCGTCTGTCTTGTGATGCTCTCTGGAGAATAGGATTGTCAAAGCTGACTTCCCAAGCCTCACAATAAATGGTAGGGCTGTGAATAGAGACATGATGTGGGTATGAAATGTGATGAGGAATGTAAACTCGCGACCACATCTCCTTGTGGACCGAGATGATCTCCGTGGTGCAGTGGTTAAACCGCTAGCCTCGCGCTCCGAAAGAAATGGGCTTGTTATGGGACACAGTGATTCGGTTCATGGGTGTCATTTTCTGGGAGACTCCTGTGGGCTCGTAGTGTGTGTGCTCTGTGCGACGCTTTTGACAGTTCCCTCTGTGGAAAGGGATCCAGTCATCTAGGATAAAACCAGTTGCAATGAAATCATCCCTCTTACCTTCCAACCATATTCAGCATGTCGTGGCCTAGAAATTGTGAAGGCCTAACACTTCACACTCCGTCGGTAGTATATGCTGTGGGACCATCTCCACCGTATACAGACAGACAGACGGACAGACAGACAAGCAGGCAGGCAGACAGGCAGACAGGCAGGCAGGCAGTCAGGCAGGCAGATAGATAGATAGATAGATAGATAGATAGATAGATAGATAGATAGATAGATAGATAGATAGATAGATAGATAGATAGATAGATAGATAGATAGGTAGGTAGGTAGGTAGGTAGGTAGATAGATAGATAGATAGATAGATAGATAGATAGATAGATAGATAGATAGATAGATAGATAGATAGACAGATAGACAGATAGATAGATAGATAGATAGATAGATAGATAGATAGATAGATAGATAGATAGATAGATAGATAGATAGATAGATAGATAGATAGATAGATAGATAGATAGATAGATAGATAGATAGATAGATAGATAGATAGATAGATAGATAGATAGATAGATAGATAGATAGATAGATAGATAGAACTTTATTTTAAAAGGGTATCAAATTGGGCAAGCAGGCCCGTCTTCCATTCGGCCCTTTCGATCACTCATCTTTCATTCATTAAATGTGCATGTTACATTTACATAGGGGAAAAAAAGCATTGTCAAATTGATTTTGTAAGCATAAACAATGCATATTACGCATGGTACATTCACATGGGGGAAAAAACATTGTCAAATGAAAGTTGTAAACATAAACAGTGCATATTGGAATGTTGTGAGACACATCCCCCATCCACCCTCACAACCCGCAGCCACCCACACATCCCTCAGCCACCCACACATCCCCCACCCACCACACCCCCTCCCACCCACACATACCTCCGCGCACTCACACAAACTCAGGCAAACATACATGCTGCCACCCACCCACCGATCCCCCACCCACATACATTTCCCCACCCACACATACACCCCAAACACATTCCATAACCGACACACACACACCCACCCACATATACTCCACCACCCACCCACACACCCGCAACCACCCAGCAAAAATAGATAGATAGATAGATAGATAGATAGATAGATAGATAGATAGATAGATAGATACATAGATAGATAGATAGATAGATAGATAGATAGATAGATAGATAGATAGATAGATAGATAGATAGATAGATAGATAGATAGATGGATGGATGGATGGATGGATGGATGGATGGATGGATGGATGGATGGATGGATGGATGGATATATGGATAGATAGAATGAACGAACGAACGAAAATCTTTATTTTCAAAGGGTTAAGAATTGGGCATTCTGCCCTTCTTCTCTATTTCCTCTCATACATTCTTTAATTCAACATCTCTTATAAAGCAATTCTTTAATAATAAAAGAACAATAAGCATTAAAACGCATGAAAAATAATCAATAATACATGACTTGTTGAGGCAATGTTTAACATGGGCATCATAAATACCCAAGGTGGGTGTAACGTGCCACACATGTGGGAATGGTTTTTTTTTTCTTCTTCTGGCTAGTTGTTTTTCGAGATAATTTACCATTAATAGTGTCTTTGTTGCTGTTTTTTTTTCTAAGGGGACATGTAGTCTGTCCTGGGGTAGTGTTCAAACAGGTTGTGACTGTATGTATAATGATTGGTGGTGTCTTTGATTTCTTGTGGAAGATTATTCCACAACTGAGTGGCAGAGTATGCTAAGCTTGTTTCATATAAGTCTATCCTAGGTTTAGGGACATGAAGTATTTTAGTCGTTCGCGATGTCTTGCGTTATATTTAAACAATGACCATATATAGCTTGGGGCATTTTGAAATAGGATTATGTGAGTTAGTTTAGCCTTATTAAAAAGTATGCGTTTGTGGAGTGGCAGTAACTGAAGATGTTCATGTAGGTTAGAATTGTCTGTAAACTTATCACCATTGATTAGACGCACTGCCCTTTTCTGGAGTGAATAAAGGCGTTTTGTTATTGATTTGGAGCATCCATCCCAGATTTTGGAGCAATAATCAATATGTGTTTGTATGTGGGAAGTATAGAATATCTTTCTTGTGTTTTCGTCGAGGAAGTTTTTAATTTTGACAAGTTGTATACTTTTTTGGATATTTGTTTAACTAGAGCATGAACATGGGAATTAAAGGATATATTTTGATATATGATAAGACCCAGTGCCTTGTGCTCGGTTACACTTTCTATAGGCGTGCTACCGATGTGCACCTGAAGAGTTCTCTGCGAGTTTAGAGTGCGAAGTCTTTGCCTGGTTCCTATTAACATATATTTTGTTTTAGAAATGTTAATTTGCATGCGGTTTGCAGGACTCCATTTAACTACACTATTTATTTCCTGTTGCATGGATGATTCTAGCATATTACAATCAATGGAGTTTGTATACACTGTGCATTCGTCTGCAAATAGATCGCAGGACGACGAAATGTATAAGGGAAGTTCATTTATATAAATGGCAAAAAAAACAGAGGGCCAAGTATAGACCCCTGAGGTACTCTAGTATTAATGGTAATGGCTTAGGATACAGATTTATTGTGTGATACTGTCTAATAAGAATGAGTTTATTAATGTCACTAAATTAAAGCGTACTTTCATTGTTTCTAGTTTTTTTATTTTTTTAATTAGGATAAGCTTGTTTCATATAAGTCTATCCTAGGTTTAGGGACATGAAGTATTTATTAGTTAGTTAGTTAGTCACGGTTCCAACTTCACGGCAACGGGTCGTACCCATATTGCTCCGTTCCTGTGCCAGTGAATATCACAAAATGCTCCTCACTGCCCCATGTGTATTTATATAGTGTTGAATATACTTAACATTTGACAATTCTCATTTTTAATGCGGTGTTAATCTCTCTAGATGTTAATACTGATTTCATACTGTTGAAAGCATTTTATCCATTCCTATTCTCTTTTTGATATGTATTTCACTTCTGCCATCATCTGTTATTATATGAATGAATCACCAAAAAACAAGAAGTAGTTTGTGAGCTTTACTAAAACACGATTACAAGAAACAAATTGGACGTTGCGGCCCAAGAATTCGTCAGCACAGAAAAGACAAACACAAACCGACACAAAACTACATGAAACACTAAATGACAATAATATTCAGGATACTTATCTGAATCTGTGTCCTAGCTTGGAGTGACTGACGATTGACACGAGTTCGACGGCTATCAGTGGATTGTATGGGCCGGATGTATGGTCAACGGGTCAAAGGTCAAATATTGGCTAAATAACTCTGCGGGAATGGGGTGTGGTGGAGAGCGCCCATGTGGGGAAAAGTTAAAAATAGGATAGGCGAAGATGTCACGGACTCACTTTGCAATTGGCAATTTCTCTTTGTGCCCTCGAAACACAGTGGCGGAAGATTTCATTGCGTTGGTCCTCACAGAGGAGGCATGAGTAGCGGTCGCTCGGAAAATGATTGCAAACCTCTGAACTCAAACCTGCCAAGAAATCCCAAACAGCAGAAATACTGCTGGGGTAGACTGCGGCGTCCTGCAAAGGACATACAATTACCTTTTAGTGGACTATACAACTGGGGGAGGGGGTGGGGTTTGGAAGTTAAATGAAACTGTGTTGGACATTGAGGCCGTGAGGGGAGAATGTACCCAACTGGAAGATGAGACGGTTATCCAATGTTTGACGATCCCGTTCGTGGGACGCTCACGAGTTGATCGCCGTGACCTGTATGTCAGCCACGTCACAGTGGTCAGGACTGTTGAAGTGCATGGATACCGGTCTCTGGGCACCACTGTTGATGTCAGAAAGATGTTGTCTAAATCTGTTATTATATGTCCATAGGAGAAACTTGTTACTAGTTCTAGTATCTCCCCGTTTAATCTGATGTTCATTGATGACCTTTACTTTCCATTGATTTCCTTTCCTTTCCATTCCAATTCCTGGTACGAGCGACCAAAGTTGTAATGTTTTGTTCCGCGATGTTTCTCCATCTGTGTTTAGCCATACTGCCTTGTCTTGTTTTGATTAATGGCAGCCATGTTCATTGCGTATAAAAAAATATGTCCATATTAAATTTTATAATAAGCGACGATGTCAAGGCTGCGTGTAATTGAAACCTTAACGGTGAAACACGCACTGTGTGTGACTGCACGCACGGACAGGAAAGTCATAAATTTAACATAATTTACGAGGGTAAGTTAATAAGTAAGTCACTAATAGCTGTAGAAAAATAAATAAATAAGATAACAACTTGAAACCAGTTTTTTCTTTTATATACATACATTGTACCTTTATTTCTCAACATAATTTCCACAAACATTGATGCACTTATCCCGTCGTTTTATCAGTCTTCCTAAACCGGCTGCATAGAACTGCGTACTCTGGTGTCTAAACCACGTTTTCACTTCACATTCTACTTTGGCGTCAATCGCGAAATGTCTCCCGCCAAGGTGGGTTTTCAGTGGACTTAGCCCCTAGTGATATCCCATAAAGCTGGGTAGAAAAAGTTACGAGGGAGAGTCAATAAGTAAGTCACACAGTTATGTCGGATGGCAGATAAATAAAAACAAAGCACGCGGTTCTATGCAGCCGGTCTGGGAGGACTGATACAACGATGGGATAAGTGCATCAATGTTGGTAAAAATTATGTTTTTGTTGTTGTTGTTGTTGTTGTTGTTGTTGTTGTTGTTGTTGTTGTTGTTGTTGTTGTTGTTGTTTCTTCCACTTATGCCGTTAGGCGGCGTGGGGAGATTTAATTGGAGTTCCAGCGCAGTGACTAGCACCTTTCCTCCAATTTTCTCCATAAATCTTGAGCAGAATTTTTAGGATCACTTAAATTCCCTACCGGTTTGCTAGACCAGACCTAACTTCCTTACCTACTTAACCCATGTATATTTGCTACTAACCACCATGTCACTTCCACTGGTCGCCTGCTGGATAGCTTCGTGCTATGACAGGTAAGACTGATCGATCAACTTTGGAATTTGGAACTTGCGGTAAAGACCTCGATAGAGTCTCGTATTGTTATTTTTCGTCACTACCTCCCCGTGCCGGGAGTGGGTAAGTTGCGCGCCTGCTGCCTTCCTTGTATATATACAAATAAACTGGTTTCAAGTTATTAACATAGTTAGTTTTCTACAGCCTTTGTGACTTACTTATTAACTTACCCTCGTAGCTGCTAGGTTTCACCACGTACTTACATAAATGAGATATCGTTGTCAACGGTAACGCTCTGGAAATGTACACCAGAGCTGAAAAATTCAAGCAGAAAAAAACCGACGACGTAACGACAACAAGCTTCATCGGCAAGGTGTTTAGAAGGTAAGAGTATCGACTTCGTTGCACCGCGTTTTATCCCATATGGCGTCCTGCCGCAAGCGTTGCATAAAGCACGAACTCTGTAGTTCCAGCGACGACCCCCAGTAGTCTCCGAGAAAATTGCACTCGTGAACCGAACGACGTGGCCCTGAATCGAACCCACAACCTTCAGAGCCAGAGGCAAGCGGGAACCACTTCGCCAAGGAGACTTCCGTCACCAGCAAATGCTGTACAACAACGCAACGGGTGTGTGCTGTGCTGTGCTGTGTTATATTGTTTGGTATCCACTGAATTATAATTATCTACTTATTTATTTGTTATACTTTTACATTTTAACATCACGGAGGTAACATTTGTGCGCCCAACGCCATACGCCTAGACACTGTTTCACGTAACGTTCTGCCGGGCGTACATTGCTTTGGGCATCAGGTAAACAATTTGGTTTGAGCCTAACCTTGGAATGCCATAGAATCTTTGCTATGTTAGCTGTCGCTGCCCTGGTTTATTTAGTGCGCCAGCTTACTAAAGCAGTGTCCAGGGATTTTAATCATGAAAAGTGGCAGGACCTTATTTCAGCCCTGTACTGACACCAGACCGCCTTGCCAGAAGACAGTTTGTTGCATCATTCCTCCAAAAAGGCATAATTACTACAACCCATGGTGGGGACCAGGGATGGAGTTATACCTCTCCATAGCACACAGTCTGGACTAAATGGTAGAGTCCATGTGTTGCCCATGCAGCATGGTCCCTATCTCGGAATACCTAGTTTACTCCAGAGGAAAGGTAACATCAATATATATGGAACATGACAAGCTGCCATATCAGCAAATCAATGCTCTAACTGTCTGCCTCTTGGAGCTTCGATCATAGAAAAGTTGCCGATCAAGGCTTAGGGCCTGGTCTGCGCTGCCATGACATTTTGTCTTTATATTGCATTTCCTCGCACCAGGATAAGGCTTGTACCCTTCCAGTTGCGATCCATCGTCCGAAGCCGTTGACATGATGTGGGGTGTCGGGTTTGATGACTGCCACTAAGCATTCGGCGCTGACAGAAATCAGATAGTACTGTCCACTATCATACGGTAGCTCAGTTCTACTGCCAGGGAAAGTAACAACGATTTCCTGGGAAAAGGTAGTGAAAGTAGAACATTAAAAACAACTATAAGAAAGAAACTGAAGCCATTCTTTGGTTGTGCAGTGGGAAGAGATGTGCAGGAAAAAATGGTGACGACCGGAAAGATCAATGGGAGAAGTCGCAGAGGCAGACAAAAATCAAATATGCTGGATCTAGAACACCAAGAATCTAGACGTATGGAAAGTCATGATCGCCAACTCCCTTCTGGCTCTCTCTTTGGCGCTTCTTCTTGTCTTATAATGTATTCACGCCAGGAAACCCTTTGGTCTTCTATTATGTTAAGAAGTATTCTTTGCTCTATACTTTTTTCCCCGGAACTTGTCGGTTTCAGGTTTTTTTAAAATTCTGTTAATATTATTTGGTGTCACAATCTCTTTTGCAACAGAATGAGATTGGTCGTTATCTAGATCCTAATGCTCCTTCTATATCACTGCAGAGTGTAAGCTGGGTTAGCCCCATGTCCCACAACACAAGTCATTACTGTAGTACACATCTATTAGTCATTGAACAAGATTGCGTTTGCGCACAGAATATCCCTTTAATGATGAATGAACACGGAAACAGGCAACATATATAAATCCAGTAACAGTAATTCCAGAATATATCCTCATCACAACCTCACAATTAAATAGCACTGCCTTCTCCAGGCCTTCTTAATCTAATCCAACAGTTAACCAGCCACTCTCCCCGGCCCGAACTCACTCGATCCAACCAACTCTGGGCCTAGGCCTTAACTAACTATGCAGTCCCCTGACTCCCCACAATACTACTCCTCAGCCCAAGCTGTCTGCCTCACAACCACACTAGCGGGCTGACGCCTCCTCAACTCCCCCCTTAAACTCACTGCCTCCAACCTTCCCTGTCCATCTTCTTATTTGCCCTTTCCGGGGACCTACCACCAGCCTCATTTTACCTCCGTCTATTATTTCTCAGGGCCGGTTAGCTTGTTTATATAGTACTACTTTCGCTTAGGTCCATCACCCAATGTTAATGAACCCAGGCATGTTACATTTGTTAACTTCAGAAAAAAAAATTCAGTAGCAGGAACGAGCTGTGGGAATGTGAAGTGTGGGTTTGTGAAGTGTGGGTAAGTGAAGTGTGGGTATGTGTAGTGTTGATATGTACAGTGTGGGTATGTGAAGTGTGGGTATGTGCAGCGTGGGTATGTGAAGTGTGGGTATGTAAAGTGTGGGTATGTGCATTGTGGGTATGTGCAGTGTGGGTATGTGCAGTGTGGGTATGTGCAGTGTGGGTATGTGCTGTGTGGGTATGTGCAGTGTGGGTATGTGCAGTGTGGGTATGTGCAGTGCCAGACCCATGTCATTGTTTAGGCCTGAGTGTACAGACGGATGGTGACCAGTTTGTCTGTCCAGTAGAGAACAACGCATGTAATCATAGTACCTTCGTCCGAACGCGTTCTTGCCATTTTCACAGTAACGTCCTAACCTTTAAACCAACGCACCGGTTTCTTTCTTCAGTTAACACATCTTAAATACTACCCAAGCGCTTACAATCACTGTTATCCATTGTCCACGTAACACATCTTAAATACCCACAAGCGCCTACAATCACCGTTACCCACTGTCCGTGTTTCAGAAACCTAGACCATGTTAGCAGGAGGTGACAAAGCTGGATTGAAGGCTGTGTGATGTATTCTAAAATTGCCGTAGCAGTCTCTCGACTAAACAACATATCATTACAAACCCCCTGTCTTTATTGGGTCACACAAATACTGACCAGTTATCTCGTACCTAGCACCAATTACAGGATCTGGTGTTATCTGGCTACACGCCTTGTTCGCCAACAGTTAATTCCCCATGGGCAAACACTTCAGCCATGTGGGCAGAAGCTATAACGAGAGAAACAAACAGATTAACGAGCTTGTGATGCAGGCCTAACGTACTGTATCCGTTCGGCATCCACCAGTTTCAACTCAGTTATGCTTCGTTATGTCCGGTATTCTTCCCTGGGGATCTCGTCTTCCCTACCTTCCCGTCCTCCTTGTAATGTTCGCAGTATTGTATCAATAGACCAGGTAATATCTTTACTTGCTTCTAAAGTAAGTTCAACCCGAGTCACGGTAACCTCCTGCAGAATTGAAACTGACGGAATTGTTAGGCGCCTTCCATATTTAATCAGTTTCCACTGCCGTGCAGATAGCTATATTGGCTACGGTGGTAAGGGGAGACGGGGTCGATTCCGTGTCTATAGCGACCAGCGGAAAGCCGAACCAGGTGATCTATTTCGCACACCGAATCATTAAATAGATATCAGTCTTCTTTCTCCGAATTTGAGAAGGAAGAGGCTAGGAGTCACGAAACTGATCAATATGTAAAATAACACCCGTCACCTAACAGACGTAACACATTTATATATCACGCCTGCGAAGCAGCGTCTGCCATAGCATTGCCCTTTGAAAACAATTTTAGTAATATTTGTGTGCACATTTTAAATGGCAAAGAATGACGACTTCTTCTTATATTCATTGTCCATGAAGTTCGGCGTTGGTAATCATGTTTGTCTACGGCCTTCTGTCTCGTGTACTGCCAATCATTACTGATGCCGATGATCCTCTCATGCCACCATGTCAAAATGTCCAGCTTCTTCTCTCACAGTCTTCCCTCCAGTTTTCTAGTTGTCACTGCATACTCCAGCTTTCCATTTGTCACTACGTACTCCAGATTTCCAGTTGTCACGAAGTACTCCAGCTCTTCATTTGTCACGATATATTCCAGCTTTCCCGTTCTCTTAGATGCCCAAAGTATGTGAGCTATCGCCTTCTGACGGTAGTAACCAGTTCTGTTTGTGAGTTATCTTTTCTTCAAGATATCTTCATTACGCCTTTTATCTATCTGCTGTATTCTCATCATTCTTCTACAATAACACTAGCGTGTGCTCTGGCAGCACACGAGCTGCATTTTATTTACGGCGCCATTGCAGCCTTGAAACAAAGTTCATACCGACCTGCGATAATATCCGTTTGCAATTTATTTTCATTTAAGTGAATGACGACTTCAGGCACCGTACAGCTTACGTTTCATTGCGGTGCCATTTTAACCTTGAAAGAAGGTTCATACCGGCCTACCATAACACTCGTTTGCACTTACAGAAGATTTGATACATGGAATGGTTTGTATTTAATTTTACTAGACTTTTCTCGCTGAGGTTGATGTGTGTGATTTATAATACCGCGTTACGTACCCTCGCAGGTGTGCATGTAAGTATGCACGTGTGGACGTGTGTGTATGTATATTAGAAATATTACAGGCGAGAGGATAGACTTCACTGAACCGGGTTTTAATTATTGGTCTCGGTCTCTCTCCTTAGCCACCTGGCGGGAGCATTGCTAAGGCACGAGCGCAGCATAGTATGGTAATTTGCCAAATGAATACCATAACGAAATGGTCAGGTAGTATTGAGATAGAAACAGAAAAAGCCAGCGAGAGAGAGAGAGAGAGAGAGAGAGAGAGAGAGAGAGAGAGAGAGAGAGAGAGAGAGAGAGAGAGAGAGAGAGAGAGAGAGAGAGAAAACGAACGAACTTTATTATCAAAGTGTCACAAATTGAGCACGCACACCAGTCTTACATTCGGCCCCTCCAACCACTAATCTTTGGTAAATCAATTATCTGGTGTGCATGTTACATTCACATAGAAAAAAAAACATTATCGAATGAACACAGACAGACAGACAGACAGACAGACAGACAGACAGACAGACAGACAGACAGACAGACAGACAGACAGACAGATAGATAGATAGACAGACAGACAGACAGACAGACATTAGGCAGGGGCAGAAAGAGAAAGAAAAGGATAGGCTAAGAAGTGGAGGAAGACAGAAAGAAACAGCGAGAGACAGAGCGAGAAACAGAGCGAGAAACACAGAGAGAGAGAGAGAGAGAGAGAGAGAGAGAGAGAGAGAGAGAGAGAGGGGGGGGGGCAGACAGACAGAGAGGGACATAGAAAGAGGCAGGGATAAACAAATAGACAGACGGAACGAGAAACTGAGTGCGACAGAGAGAGAACATTTCTGTAAGCAGTCAAGAGGCTCATTTGTATGTCAGACAACTTGACATAGAAGGTCGACGTCTCTAGTGTAAGTTTGACCCGCCACATTGATCCCCAAGGTCAAACAAATCAATCCGCGCAAAACGAAAATGACACAAGTTCGACAATTCAACAAAAGATCAAAAGGTGGTGACGGGACAGGGACACTATCAGGTCTGTTTAGTGAGTGGAATGGAGTATGGAGTATGCCAGTAAACGTGAGAAATAGTGTTCAAGTGCCATGGTAAATCTATGCTTTGTATGTATGGCAATCATGGACCATAAGAAGACAGGCTGAGAAAACATCTGATCGTGGTTTCTGAGGAAAATGCAAATAATACCATTGGACATACGCACGCACGCACGCACGCACGCACACGCACACACACACACACACACACACACACACTTATAATCTCATCTCGTCTTGTTCCTCTTATACCTTGCCGTGTCGAGGTGAAGTATAAACCGCGGGAGAGTGCCCGCTTATGAGCTTCATGTATCGTGATTCCCGTGGACTCTGTTATTCCGCTGTCCATCGTTTACACGTGGTCGGCCTCTTTTTCTGGTTCCCTCTGGTCTGTACATCATTGCTTGTTGTGGTATATTGTTAGTTGGTAGCCTAGTTATATGGCCAAGCCATTTGACTTGCTGTTTTGTGATGAAATCTAGGGCTGCTATAACCTCTACTTTAGCCATGATTTCTTCATTTCTGATTTTCTCTCTTCTTGATACATTGAGTATTCTTCTCAGGAATCTCATCTCTGTTGTTGTAATTTTTCTTTCCTTTTTCTGTCATTGTCCAGGTTTGGCATTGGGAGCATAGAATTGGGGGGTGTCACGGTATTACTGGAGATAGTCGACCAAAATGATGAGAGGGCAGAGACAGTCGGTCTGGGCCACTGCAACGTTTTGTTGTGGGGGGGGGGGGGGGGGGGTGTTTCATCAGATCAAACAGAGCCAGGATTCTTTGAGATTTCCCCAGGATCAAAGGAGACCCGTCGGCATGTTGTTTTACCCGGATCTAAAGAGAGAGAGAGAGAGAAAACGCCATCTTAACTTGGTTGCCGGCCAAGTCAGTGACGTCACTCAGACAACATTCTCGGCTGTCTGAAAAATAACTAAATTGGGAGCAGTGTGCAGGATGGTTTGAAACAAAGAGGAGGGTGGAGTTGTTCCATTTCAAAATATGACGGTGTCTAATGTTGTGAACAGCGACGGACATTTTTTCCTTAATGTGAAGTTGTGATTTCGATTCTGACTTGGAAGAATTTACATAAGGTACCTACTTGATAGAGATTAGGAATCGAGCGTAGTAAGGTTGCGTTGTGTGAGCTTATTATAGGAGCGACGGCAGTAGTAGGCTGATACATAGCTTAAAATAGGTCACGTAATATATTGTTTAACTCAGCGGGTTAAGACTAATGTAATGGGATGATATTTAGGGAGACTGAAAGTGGTTGGGGGGGATAAAGGGAAGGTCAATGGTGGGAGTTTCCGGTAGGGTGTCTACTGGGGTGTCTTCGCTTCCCTTTGGTCATTCCTGTTCTTACCATGTCTCAGGTAATGTGATGAACTCCTCTGTCTTATACCAGAGTGGTTCTATGAGGATCTAGATATTAAAGTCTGGTACGGCCTTCGGCCTACACTCACATATAATGGGTCTGAATCGGGTTGCTATCACCGGGTGTTCTCTCTTCGACAGGTTCCATTAGAACAGAGAATTTACCTACCATTCAGAGATGAGGAAAATGGCAGTACCCTGGTGCAGTGCTAACTGACCTCAACAATTGAACTCTGTTTCTCAAAGAAGGTCCAAAGCTTCCTGGTTTCATTTGAGTACAGATAGTGAATCGTGAGAAGAGAGACTGGTCAGTGGCTGTATTCCCCAACCACTTTCAGTCTCCCTAAATATAATCCCATTACATTAGTCTTAACCCGCTGAGTTAAACAATATATTACGTGACCTATTTTAAGCTATGCATCAGCCTACTACTGCCGACGCTCCTATAATAAGCTCACACAACGCAACCTTACTAAGCTCGATTCCTAATCTCTATCAAGTAGGTACCTTATGTAAATTCTTCCAAGTCAGAATCGAAATCACAACTTCACATTAAGGAAAAAATGTCCGTCGCTGTTCACAACATAGGCACCGCGATTTCTTTTCATATTTTGAAATGGAACAACTCCACCCTCCTTTTTGTTTCAAACCATCCTGCACATTGCTCCCAATTTAGTTATTTTTCCAGACAGCCGAGAATATTGTCTGAGAGACGTCACTGACTTGGCCGGCAAAAAAGTTAAGACGGCGGTTTCTCTCTCATCTTTAGATCCGGGTAAAAAACATGCCGACGAGTCACCTTTGATCTTGGGGAAACCTCAAAGACTCCTGGCAGTGTTTGATCTGATGAAACCCCCCCCCCCCCCACAACAAAAAGTTGCAGCGGCCCAGACCGACTGTCTCTGGCCTCTCATCATTCTGGTCGACTACCTCCAGTAATTCCGTGACATATTAGACCCCCTCTTAAGAGAGATGACCGCGTCGACTCTTACTCACTTTAGGTTCGATCCAGATGATCTTCAACAACCTACTCCTCTTTCTCAGGAGCTGGGTGTCTAGACAGGAAATCAGCTCCAACATTCTCCCTACCAGGGATATACTCCACCGTGAAGTGGTAGGGCTGAAGCAGCAACGACCACCGCATCAAGCGAGCTTCTGAGAGGTGGCTAGGAACATCAAGGGTTGATGATCCGACTGGACCCGAAACTGAACTCCATACAAATACGGCTGGAATTTTTGCACGGCCCATACGAGTGACAAGCATTCTCTCTCGACGGTCGAATAATTCTTTTCAGCAGGAAGAAGTTTCTTACTTGCGTATGCCACTGGTTTCAAAACCGAAGCGTCATCTCTCCCTTCCTGTAACAAGGCCGCCCCAATTCCTATACCGCTCGCATCTGTTCTTAGCACAAAGGGTTTAGAAAGGTTGGGGAGCTGTAGAACTGGTTTATTCACCAAGGCCTCCTTCAACTGACTGTAGGCACCCTCGCATTCTGGCGTCCATACAATTGGATCTGGGGATCCCTTTTTCAAGGTTTCCGTTAATGCAGCTCCCAGTTCGGTGAAATGCGGGATGAACTTTTGGTAAAACCCACACAACGATAGGAAGGATCACACATCTTTCTTTGTTTTTGGCCTTGGAGCTCGTCTGACTTGTTCTAGGTTCTTCTCATCCGGGACAATTTGTCCTGGAGTGATGGTGTGACCTAGAAATTCAAGAGTCTGGTAACCAACCATGCACTTGGTTGAGCGCGCTGTAAGCCCTGCTTCCAGAAGCCTATTGAAGACTCTCTCCAAAGACCACAAGTGGTCATCTAAGCTGTCACTGGCGATCAGTATGTCATCCATGAATGAGATAATGGACGGATCCCGTAGGGGATCTAACAAGGCCCTCATCATGCGAGTAAACACACTAGGCGCATTGCTGAGTCCAAAGGGCATTACTTTGAACTCATAGTGTCCACTGGGGCTACTGAAGGCCAGCAGGGGTCGGACCTCCCGTTTGATCGGGATCTGATAATACCCCCGACTCAGATCTACTTTGGAGAAGTACCTAGCCTTATGGAGCCTAGCGAATAACTGGGTTGGATTCGGCAAAGGTTCCACCTGAAACTGGGTGTGACTATTCAAGAGTCTATAGTCTATACACAACCGGTGTTCTCCACTTGGTTTGCGTAACAACACCACCCCCGCATTGTATGGGGATGTGGATGGCGCAATCACGTCATCTTCCAGAAGTTTCCATATCTCCTCCTCCAGGGCCTTCTCTTTAAAAAATGGCACTGGGTAGACCTTTTGACGGACAGGATCTTATGGTTAAGGTCATCTCAAACTCGACCAGCTCTGTCCGTCCAGGTTTATCAGTCAGGATCTGCTTATGAGACTCGAGAACCTGGATAATCTTTTCCCTCTCCTGGGGAGTCAGATCAGGTTTCACCTGCACATCCCGATAGGTTTCCTGGTGCACCAGTGGATACTCCCTGCCCTCGTCTGGTCCCGTTTCAGTCTCCACTTCCACTACCATCGCCATGAGATGGGCTGCTCCGTCACCGGTTCTCTCCTCGTATTTCCGCAGGAGATTAATATGGAAAATCTTCGACTTTCCCCGGATCCGGATCTGATAGTTGGTTCTGGATACCACCCTTTCCACGGGAAATGGTCCTTGCCATCCATCTCCAGTTTGTTGGTTCCCGTTGGGAGTAGCAACAAGACTTTGTCTCCCACCTCAAGGGATCTGTCTTTAGACCTGCGGTTGTAGTACGCCGCATGTCTCTTTCTGGCCTTTCTCAAGTTTTGAGTTGCCAGAGCCCAGCCGGTGTGAAGTTTTTCCTTCAATTCCTCAACGTATTTATAAGAGGAGATCACTTCTTCTGACGTCCCTTCCTCCGTCCAACTCTTCAGCAAGGCCTCCCTTGATGGGACGACCAAACAGCAGAGTAGCTGGCGGTAATCCTGTTGAGCCATGAGGCACTTCCCGATAGGCGAAAAGTGCTGCTGGGATGTATTCATCCCACCTATCAGGTTTTTCCGGTACCAGTTTCCGGAGCATTGTCATCAACGTGCCGTTGAACCGCTCGACTTTCCAATTAGCTTGAGGGTGGTAAAGGCTGGTATGAATATGGTTGGAGTGGAACACCCCAAAAACCTCCTCCATGAGTTTCCCACAAAACTGGGACCCATTATCCGTCAGAATCTGATTAGGGAAGCCTAATCTTGTAAAGGCCTCCATCAGTGCGTCCGCTACTCGTTTCGAGTCAATGGTGGGCAATGGTATGGCTTCATCCTACATCGAACAGCAATCCACCATTGTGAGGATGTACATGTTCCTCTTCTTAGTCCTTGGAAGAGGACCTACGATGTCGATGGCCACCCTCTCTAAGGGAGAGTTCATTATGGGCATTTCCCCCAGGACCACCGGTGCTGTCCAGTGTTTTTGTGCCACCCTCTGGCTCTCCGGGCATGACTTCACATACCGACGCACATCTCCAGTCATTCCCGGCCAATAATAATGGCTGGAAATTCGCTGCATAGTGGCGTCCATACCCATGTGTCCGCTGAACGAAATGGTATGCCCCATCTGAAGAATTTTGGGAAAGGTAGGCCTTCGAGCCTACCAACTGACCGTGTGGGTTTTCTCCCTTTCCGGCTCTCCTGTAGAGCAGCTGATTCTTCATGTAGTACTGTCCTCGTTTTGGTGGGTCAGCACTTTTCTGCAGCTTCCTGTATCAAGAACGTAGGGTTGCATCTTCACTCTGGGCAGTTCGCAACTCCCCCGGCAATGGGTTTGAGACTATTGCGTCTGGCTGATAAATTCCCGTCTGGGAGCGTGTCTGCATGGCTCCCATGTGGATTGGTTCCCTGGGCATTTCCAGAAAGACATACCGGCAACCGAGGATGACGGGAAAGATGGGATCAGTCAATACAGCGGCCCTGATTGTGCAGGTGACATATCTTGACCGAATCTCCACCTGAGCGACTGGTAACTTTATGGCCACCGCGCTCTTTGTTGCAGGCTGTATCTCCATGGTCTCACCTGTGAGTTGTTCTGGGTGTACCAGATCGGCAGAAATCACAGCTTCTCCGTCCAGGCCAGTATCATATAAACAGTTGACTTGTTTCGCCATTCACCTTAATCAACTCGACCACAGGTGGTCTCACTTGGTCCGGAGTGTCTTCCACCTCCTCGACTCTTTCAGTGGAGCCCTCTCTTGGTTCCGCGAGGCATGCTGAGAAGTGGGAGTCTTTTGAGTTGAATCTGCAGTCTTTAGTATTATGCATGTTCGACCTGCAGTGTTTGCACCATTTTCCCGTCCAAGGTTTTTCCCTTCCGGACTTCGGTGAGCTCTCTTGGTTCAGAGTTTCTTCGCTGACCTCAGCCTTTTCGGTGACAATCTCCTTAGGAGCCACTTGGCATGCCGCGAAGTGAGAGCTCTTAGCCTTCGATTTGCAGTCCTTCGTATTGTGAGAGGGCGATATACAAATAGAAAACCACCTCTCTGTCCACTGTCGTTTTGGTGGAGAATTCGAGGTGCTCTTGCTTCCTTCCTTCGTCTTCTCCGAACTCTCCGTTGAAATCTTCACATAAGGTTCCACTTTCTTGGATTCCGAGTTTTTGGATTTCTTTCGGTCATGCTTCTCCTGACCTTTAGTGGTTGGTGTACTTGGTTCTCCAGCCTCCCTATGTACCTCAACGAATCTCTCCACCATTTTATTCACCACATCAATCCGTTCCGCCCCTTTTTCTCCGAAGAATGTCCTGAGAGGCTTCGACATCTGGTCGACCATCATGAGCTCTTCCAGACTCTCATAGTCATGTGCGAACCCTGCCAAATCCATCCATTTTGGAGGTATGATTTCAGGCGCATGTAGGCGGCGAATATCTCCCCTGGCTCTCGTTTCGCTGATCGAAACTTCTTCCTATATGTATTTGATGTGATCTCGTAATGTTTCAGCAAAGCGGCTTTAAATTCGTCGTAATTGTTCTCGTGTCCTGGCGGTAGGTGGGAGTAAACCTCGTAACCGGTCCCGCATAATCCCTGGGACAATTTAAGGCAATATTTATCTCGATCCAGACCCATAGCGACCGACATGGCTTCGAAGCGTTGTAAGTACTGGTCAATTTTTTCTCTGCCTTCATCATAGACAGCCAAAGGAAACTTCATGGCATGGTAACCATGTCCACTCATGTTTGGTGAACCATGGGGAGAGGATCCTCCTACTGCCCTGTCAGTTTCTCCCTTAGATTGTGCCTTGAGCTCAAGTTCATGCATCCGGTACTCATGCCCTATCTTCTGAGTTTCTTGCTCAGCTTCAAATTTTCTAGCAGTCTGTTCAGTCTCAAGTCTCTTAGCAACCTGCTCAGCTTCCAGTTCCAGCATTTTAGTGGCCTGCTCAGCCTCTATTCTTTTGGTCTCCAACTCCATCTTTTTCAGCTCCAACTCGGCCTTTCGATCTTCTCTTTCTGCTTGACGAAACTCTCTCTCCACCCTTTGTATAAAATCTGATAGTGCAGGACCCGACAAGCCCATTACTTCACACCTTTCCCTCAGTTCTGTCATATCTAGTTTGGGAGTAGCCATATTTAGAGAAGGTGAGTCAGCAGGTTGAGTATTAAAAAAAACCAAAGCAATATTTAGATAGAGCGACGGCAGTAGTAGGCTGATGCATAGCTTAAAATAGGTCACGTAATATATTGTTTAACTCAGCGGGTTAAGACTAATGTAATGGGATGATATTTAGGGAGACTGAAAGTGTTTGGGGGGGATAAAGGGAAGGTCAATGGTGGGAGTTTCCGGTAGGGTGTCTACTGGGGTGTCTTCGCTTCCCTTTAGTCATTCCTGTTCTTACCACGTCTTAGGTAATGTGATGAACTCCTCTGTCTTATAACAGAGTGGTTCTATGAGGATCTAGATATTAAAGTCTGAGTACGGCCTTCGGCCTACACTCCATATAATGGGTCTGAATCGGGTTGCTATCACCGGGTGTTCTCTCTTCGACAGGTTCCACTAGAACAGAGAATTTACCTACCACTTAGAGATGAGGAAAATGGCAGTACCCTGGTGCAGTGCTAACTGACCTCAACAATTGAATCGCGAGTGAATCGTGGGAAGAGAGACTGGTCAGTGGCTGTATTCCAAAAAACAACGGAATTATTAACTGTGATAGTTACCAGAAGATGTATAAGAGGGGGAAGACTATAACTAAATAACATTTTTCCCTAATGACATGAATCATTTCGTAGATTGACTGACAGCAGTGTTTAGTAGAGATGTTAGTGGACCAGTGGTTGTGTTCTTTCATCACTGGATTATATTAGATACATGTTCACTGTCTGTGTCGACCTAAGGGGCGGTAACTAATCAAATCACCCATTGGTGACCAGACATCCAAACTATCCAAGATATACAGGAAGAAGTCAACAATCGGCCGGAGAGAGACATCATCGGGTGTGCTCCTTCTGATCTTGAATGTTGTGCAGTTGTATGGCCGGAGCACGATGATGAAAGTTGACTCTGATCCTGAACTACCTTATAGTTCACGATAGACTCACGATAGACTACACCACATAATTCCACACACATAATTTGCTCGCAAACGTGACACTTTTCTGCATTAAATGTTTTATCATTTTGCTCTAAGCCAGTGTTGGTGTGATATGTTCTGAAGGAATGTGAGAAAGGATATTGTCTTGTGGTAAGAATTGAGAGAAATAGTGATCCTGAGACCGAAAGGGGATGTGTAGACAAAGGTCCGGCAGAAGCCCAAGCTGAGGAAAGAGAATTTAAAAAGTGTTGATTCCACTTCCCCCCAGGGACGACAGGTGATAGGGGGAAGATTGTGTTGTAGAGTGCTTTATTCTGTATCTGTTCTTTAGTATAGGTGCCATTTGTCCGATGCGTTGGTTAGCCTTATTGCATATATTTTCGATCTCGTCTTCTTATTTGTCATTTGATGATATTATACTTCCTAAATACTTAAAGTTCTTTACTTGTTTCAGGGGGTGTTCTTTTAGATGAATCTTTGTTATTTTTTCTTCTGTGGTTATAGTCATTACTTCTGTTTTACTGATACCAATATTCATGTTGTACTCCTTACACACTTCGTTTAGACTATTCACGTTATCTTGTAATTATTCTTCTGATTTTGCTATTAGTGCTTGATCGTTCCCAAATAGGAGTTATTTAATGGTGTAATTCGCCGCTGGTTCTTCTTCTGTGTTGTGTTTGTCAAGCGGTGTTGTTACGGTCTCTGTTTGGCTGGTTTCTTTACATATGCTGTCTATAGTCTATATAGGTTATGAACAGGGGGGGGGGGGGGCAGACACAACCATGTCGTACTCCAGATCTCATCGTGAAGTGTTCTGAGTGTTCTCCGTTTGTTCGTACCGTACATTCGCTATTGTTGCATAAACTTATACACAAGTTTCTTAGATGTACACTTACTCCATATCATATAAGGGTTTCCTTCAGCTTATTTCTATCTACCCTATCAATCTATCAATTACATATTCTTGGTCGACAAAGGCTAAGTAGAGTGTTTCATTAAATTCGATACATTTTTCTATTAGTTGTATAAGAGCAAAGATTACCTCGGTGCATCCATTGTTTTTCCTAAATACATGTTGTGTTTCTCTTGGCTGGGGTACTACTGTAGGTCGTAGACTTTTCTTTAATATTTTGCAGAATATTTTTCCAATATGACTCAATAAGGAAATGCCTCTATATTGTGTGCAGACTGTCTTATTGCCTTTCTTTTTCACACTAGGATAATTATGGCGCTTCCCCGGTCTTGTGGTGCCTGTTGTTCTACCTAAACATGGTGAAACAGTAATGTAGCCATGCTGTTCCTACATCTCTTGCTTCTTTAATAGATCATTTAGTATTTCGTCTTTTCCCGATCGTTATTCAATGGTGCTAATATTATGGCTTCTCTAATTTCTTCTAATTTCGTATGTCTGGTTCTAGTTCTTCGATGGTATCTGCGTAAGTTTTTTTTTTTATCCCTGTGGCATCTGATGGAATGTTGAGAAGTTGTTCGAAGTACTGCCTCCATCTTTTTAGGATTTGTTTTTGTTCGCTTATTGGTTCTCCTTTTTCGCGGTTAGCTATTTCAATTGAGTCAAAGGATTCTGCTCTGGTTCTCATTGCAGTAATCCAGGGGTCACCAAATCTTTTTTTTTCTCGGCGGGCCGGACAACTGAAAAAATGACGAGCGCGGGCCGCATACTCATTCTGTACAATACTTGCGCCGTCTCCGTGGCGAAGGTCATACGGACGCGGTTCGTAATCCCGTACACCCGCGTTCGAAACACAGATGAGCTCGATTTGGTAGCAGACCGCATTGCGCTGGATTTTTACGCTATGGTAAGGGTGCGGGTCGTTCAGAAAGCAATGGCAAACTACTGAATGTAAACTTACCATGACATTAAAAACAGCAATAAATGCTGGTGTTGACTGCAAACGTCCTGTAAAGGATATGCAATTAACGTTAACAACATTTCAAGCCAGAATGAACGATCTGGGAAAAAAGACGAAAAACTAAGTTAATCATGGGTGAATGGCGTGCAATGCACACACAAAACAAAGACAACCAACGTATTTATTTACTACAAAAGGTTATCAAAGAAGGCGACGTTAGCAACAAAGATAGTTACATCAGACCTAGTGTGGACATAAACGAATCTCACAAACTAAGCAGCAAAAAAGGTTAGTGAGATTTGTGAAGCTGATATTTGGCTTTCAATATTTCATCCATGTTTGGTTTGGAATTGCAGCATCCAATCTAGAGTATTGCTTTCAAATGTTCATCAGTCAATCTAGTTCGATGTATTGATTTCATATATGTCATTTTTGAAAATTTTTCCTGTTAGACATAAATTGTTCCAAACACTGATACCATTTGTTATTTCATATCCTTTACATGGGATCGCTGTCAACATAAGCATCTTTCAGCTGATTGTTGATTTCTTTGCAAGATTACGCTCAGTAGTTTGCCATTGCTTTCTGCGTGACAGGCCCACATACCCCGTAAGTTACCGACGCAGAGAGAACCGCTACCAATTCTCGCTCATATCACGTTACTTGCGAGAGTATACGGGATTACGGAGAAATTTATGTAACACCTAGATCAGGGAGACCGGAACTGATGCCATAACAGCGGCAAATTGCTTCAGTTTCGGAAACTCAACATCAGCTAAGCATCTGTAAAATTCAACAAGTTTTCCTTCTCTGTGCTTCTCTTTCAACAAGTCATTTGCTTGCAAATCAGTGAGTTTCAACTGTATTTCAACTGGTACATCATCAAGGTTACAATCAAACGGATTCTGGAACAGAAGAATGTCACGTTCAATTCTGTCAAGATCTGAAAATCTCTCCAAACAAATGCTTTTTCAAGTCACGAATAATTTTCTTTCGGAAAATCGAGTTTGACATCTTCGGCGATTGTAGAGCAAATTTCTTTGAAACTGTGAAAATGAGAAACGTTTTCTCCTTCCTTTTGTATTACGAACAATGACAGCTTTCTCTTAAATCCTTTTGATGATTCTGTAGAGATCACAGACGAGATTATCCTTTCCCTGAAGTTTCACATTCAAATAATTTATGTTTGATGTGTCGACCAAAAATGACAACTGTGACAGCCAAGTAGGAACTGGCAGCTGTGGATCAGCTCTATTGTTTTCAGTGAGGAAAGCATCTATTTCGTTTTGGAGCTTGTAAAAATGAAACAGGACTTGACCGCAGCTGAGCCACACTCACTGATGTGTAATAAGGCAATTCACAGAAGTCAGAATCAATTTCTTCAAGAAACGCCTTTAACTGACGGTATGTCAACATCCTAGATTGCATAAAGGCACTCTCGCTACTTCATCCACACCTCACAGAAAACATCAGTTGCGTGGATGGAATTTATACACGTTTAATTCAGGCGAACCTGATATATTCATACAATCATGACCAGGCGGTGACTGCCTGTCTAAATATAAAGTGGTCGCCGTACTTCACAAAACTCATACATAATTAAATACACTCAACTCTCGCTATCGGTAACTTGCGCCCTCGTAAACTACATATTGGCTCTCGAAAACATCACACATGTCCTGTCTGGACGACTGTCCTGTCCCGTCTCAGTAAGTTCACTCGACTCGCTAGCCTGGTAGCCCTAAATCCAGTGCGGTCAGCAAAACTCCGTGCTGTTCTATTCGTCACGTAGTACATTAGTCTTGTTCCTGCCAACCTTGGGTTGTACTACTGCTTAGTCTGTTTACGGGTGTTGTCCCGTGAACTAGCGTCCACCGCCCTATCCTCGAGGTTGGTCCAACTGGTGTCCTAGATATGACACGTCCGTGTCCTCATCTAAGCCCTGTCTTATGACTGTTCTAAGTTATAGCTTGAGTTCTGTCTCTACTCTATCTACTCCCTTGTAGAGGTCCTTATCTACGTCCTATCTTTCCTTATCCCTCTTCTGTCTCTTGTCCTCTCTATGTCCTACCTAACACTTTGACATTCTCCCGTGGCTCCCCCGTTATGCGTCACCGAATTCAACTAGTAGGTGTGACACAATGTAGTCGTAGCATAGAAAAAACTTTAGTTGGATCTAATTTGTCAAGATGTTCGTAGGAGTTCACTAGTCATGTCTTTAGGTATCACTTCTGACCTATATAAGTCTGATCCCAAGTTGATTTATCTATCCACTGGTTTATGATCAGTGTCCCACACCTGTACTGTTGGTAAGAGTCACTACTTTTCCACATTACACTCTTGGAAGCTGTGTCGAACCAAGGCCAGTTTGTTTTAAAAACACTACCTCTCCAAATATCAAATACCGATATCCCGATAAAAATTGTTCCTGTTATGGAAACAATTCAAGAATATATAATTCATGGCTCCCGTGTAATGTATCTCACCATATCTTACAAGTTGTGTGTTTGCTGATGTTCACCTATCTGACTTCCGCTTGCGGATAAACTCTCAACTGTGTGCTCCAGATTTCTATAAGTCTGTTGTGTCCCATGTGCATGTGTGCTTTCCCTTTAGAGCTTACAGCTGTTTGTACTTTATCTGTTTGTTTTCCTGTTTGTATGCGTGTTTATTTATACTTTATGTATGCTTAAATTAGAAACATAAGTGTATGTTAGTAATTCATGTAATTAAAGCCTTCAAGTGTCGCAGGTTGGTTTCTGCAAGTCACAAATAAATGCGTATGCTTGATTTGTGAGATGCGTCGCCGAACTGAGACGCTGGAAAACATTACCATTGATGCAATGTAATAGTGGCTGAAACACATATAAAACTACCAATGCACCACTGAACATTCGTAATACATTTAATACTTTCATTCTTCCTTCCATTCATCTTTCGTTCACTGATTCAGACAATGCAAATTTAAAAATAGTTTCCTCATTAAAATAAAAATGGGCTCCTTTTAAACAATTATTGAGCCGAATAGTAGTACCTTTTAATAGTATTTTCTATGTTGAACTAAAGTATTTACACCGTTGTTGGATTGCTTGAGGCAATGCTCAGGGAACGAACTATCCTAAATACATGGTTTGCTATAGTTTGGTGTAATGGGTGTTGCTAACTAAGGAAAGGTAATTTCACTAACTAAACAAGATGTAGGAGAAATGTGTTGGCTCCCTTAAAGTAAAATGTTGTTAATGAGCCTAATAAATTGTAAATACATTTAATTGCAAACTAATCTAAATTATAACTAAGTTAAGTTATCCTAACTAACAACTATCATTAAATTTTTGAGACAGTAGTCTCATAAGAGACCTGTATGTTCTAATTATAATAGTGTAAAGGTGTTCATGGCTTAACTATTGTCTATCTATAAATGTCACTATCTGAGTTTAACTATCACTAAACCTAACTGAATTTCGATTGTTGTCACCTTTCTCTCACTGTATTCTAAACATAAAGAAAATGTATTTAATCGTGTAACTTCATTAAAAATCATGTTATGCATAATCAATAAGTACATGTTACATTAACACACTATATCTAAACTAAGTTGGTTGTCGCTCCAGGTGAAGGTCATGATGTCGCGTCTTCCCTGTGTGCTAAATCATTATCACAGTCTACATACACTGGTTAATTTCTATCGTAGCTGCAGATGCCGGTGACGATGTGACGTCGCCCTACTGTCTTCATATTATTACCACAGTTCTATATGCAATGGCTAATCTGTCGTCGCTGCAGATGCTAGTGACGATGTAACGTCGTCCTTCTGTGTTACTATTACTACCACAGTTCTATATGCAGTAACTATTCTATGGTCGCTGCAGATGACGGTGACGATGTCGCCTCCTCCTTCTGTTGCACTTCAAAGTCTGAGGGTCTAGTTAGAAAGTCTGCTAACGTGTTCTTGCTTCCCTTTATGTGCCTTACAGAAAATGAGTAGTTCTGGAGTATCAGGGCCCATCGATAAATTCTGTTATTCTTTGGAAGCCTTGTTTCCATGACTGTCAGCGGGGAATTGTCAGTTTCCACGACAATTTGTGTTCCTGCAAGAAATCTATGTAATTTACGAACACAATATACAATCGCTAGTGCCTCCAATTGAGAGACATCATATCTGGATTCTGTTGGAGTGAGCTTGCGACTTACATACAACACTGGATGAAGGATCCCATCATACTCTTGTAAGAGTACGCCCGAGATGGTCGAGGTACTCGCGTCAGTCCTAAGAGTATATTGTAATCTTGGGTTAGGTAATTTCAGGAAAGGAATATTACTAAAATGATGCTTTAGTTTTGACATTACACAATTTAAAATAGCATCTTGTACATTTATGTTTACATTAGCTTTCAATAAATCAGAAAATACACTGATAATCTGAGCCAAATTGGGAATAAATGTGTTATAGTAATTTACTAAACCTAGTAAACTTCTCACGTGCTTCTTGGTTGTTGGCATAGTGAGGTTCAAAATTTTGGTTACAATTTTGTCGTCACTTTTCAAGTGGCCCTTTGATATGTTATGGCCTAAGAAATCTATTTCCTCCAATGCCAACTCTACTTTGGTTGGTTTGACTGTAAGTCCAAACAACTTGATTTTCTCGAAGACATGTCTTAAGGTTTGAATGTGTGTTGTCCAGTCTGTTGTATGCACACAAATGTCGTCTATATAAGTTTGGGTGTTTGTTACTCCATGCAAGAGCTCCCTAGTGAGACGGACAAAAGTCGCAGGCGCATTGCGTAAACCGAAAGGCAGAAAACGCCATTCGCAGAGACCTAAAGGTGTTGCAAAGGCAGTAAGATGGATGGAATCTTTATTCATAGGAATTTGCCAGTAGCCTTTAGTTAGGTCAAGTTTAGAAAAGATGGTAGATGCTTACATGTGTAAGATCAGATCGTCACAAGAAGGGATAGGTTCTGCGTCTGTTTTAGTTATTGAATTTAGCTTTCTGTAGTCGACGCAGAGTCTGATAGTAGAATCCTTCTTTTTTACTAAGACGATGGGAAAGGAGTATTCTGATTGGGATTTCTGAATTATCCCACAAGATTCAAGACTAAGAATGTCCTTATTGAGATTGACCCTATAGTTCAGAGGGATGGAATATGGTCGACATTTAATAGGAGTATAGTCGGAGAGAACAATGGAGTGTTGTACTCTATCTGTCATACCTGGACTGTCTGAAAAAATTGCTTTGTATTCTGTCAGTAAAACTATTGTCTGTTGTTTTTGTTCGTCTGTCATTTTCGGTTCCAGACGTATACTGTCGATCGTCGTTGTAGTGTCGACTCTCGGTACTGGTAGTTCAATGTCATCGTCCTCTGTCTGGTTGAATACTGTGGTTGCACTGTGTTCGTGTTCTGTCTGGTTGATTGCTGTGGTTGCAGTGTGTTCGTCTTCTGTCTGGTTGATTGCTGTGGTTGCACTGTGTTCGTCTTCTGTCTCTTGTTCTTGTCTGGAGTAATGTGGTTTGAGCATGTTGATATGGAATATCTTGAATTTGTTGTTCAGTGATATTTCATAGTCAACATTAGATACTTTTCTCACTATTTTGAATGGCCCTTGCCATGACGTTGATAGTAGGTCACTCTTGTTCAGGTTCAAGCTGTAAGGTCTTTGTTCCTTTATTGGCATAGGTTTCTCTCCAAGCTTTTATTTCTTTAGTGATACATTTCTTTACTTCTGGCAAGCACCCGATTATAAGATCAGTACACGGGTTATGTAAGATGGCGCACGTAATTGTGCCGGATAAAAGGGAGTATTTATACGAGCTGTGGCTAATGGGTACTTCTCTATATTGCCAGAAAAGTTCGGCAATTCACGAACTCGCCTGTGTAGTCTTCTGGCTTAGCCAGTTCCTTTCTCAAACCGATTAAGGTACTCCCGCTATCGATAAAGAGTTGGCAAGGTTTATCATTCACCATTCCATCATGGAATTCTAGTTTGCCTATGGAGGCAACAGCTGCGTTTGCGTTTTCACTTGAAAACGGCACTGTGTGCCCGGAATTCAGTACTCCATCTTTATGAAACTGATGACAAGTTCTACATCTATCGTAATTAAGTACACCAACCGCTGCTACCACATTCTCTCCACTCTCTAGCATTTGCTCTTAGAATCACACATTTCGAACTGATCGTGAGAAAATTTACAGTATGGACACTGTGGTGGCTTAGATTTCTGATTCTCCCTAAATTTGAAAGATTTTTTGAGGTTTACTACTGGCAGCTGCCACTATCTCACTCTCTTCGATGTTAGCTTTAAATATGTCACTGTTGGATGAAAAATAAGCTGATCCCCTTTTCTCTAATTGCTCTAAAGACTCTACATCAGCTTGCTGTAAGAATTTGGCAAAGGGACTTGGGATCGTTGAAATAATTTTGTCCATAATCATTAGGTCCCTATGTTTTTCGTAGCTCTTATTAATCTTTGCAGCGTTCAGCCATTTATTGTATACGTCCTGCATGTAAGAGACGTAGTCAATGAAGGTTTCATTATTTTTGGGTTTCAATTTGGAAAACTGAACTTGATACCCTGGGGCATCCAAAAGAAAAGGCTGCATAATACGTTGGTGAATATAATCGTAGTCATTCCTTAATTCTTGGGGAATGGACTTTATTATTTTAAGGGCTCCTCAGACAGTTCTTCATATATATCATGGTCCAGTGCTCTTTTGGTATTTCCTGGAACTTTTAACTGAAATTCTACATTTTCGGACCAAGCAGAAATTGAGTCACCTTGGCAGAAGGGTTTTACTATCCCTTTGTATTTACTATACTTATTTTCCTCTTCTTTACTTTTCAAATTAGTAGCTCAATGTGCACATGGGACTCTACCTCCAGTTCCTTCATTTTTAACGGGGTCTTTGCCTCAATTTCTAGCTGTTTTTCTCTTAAGTTCGTTTCTTCCGCTCTGTGCGCTAGTTCTAATTCTTTTAGTTTGGTGGCATCATCTAGCTCCTTCAATTTGGTGGCTTCAGCCAACTCTAACTGTTTTAATTTGTTAGCTTCTGCCAACTCTGCTAGCTCTTTTTATGCAATCGTTCCTGTACTCTTTCCTCTCTCTCTCTCTCTCTCTCTCTCTCTCTCTCTCTCTCTCTCTCTCTCTCTCTCTCTCTCTCTCTCTCCTTCTGCTTTCCTATCTCTTTCCTCTTTCTCAATTGCTGCCACTATATCCGTATGTTCTCTGTACTTTTTCTCTACCCACTGTTCTAATTTGTCTTCACTAAACCCTAGGTCTTTCCCAGCTTCTATACATTCTTTAAATGTCGACATTGTGATTAGTTATATTCCACACGTTTAACTAGATCTTACACACAAACAAAATTTACAATGTTCAATAATAATACAAATGACAATTTACAACACTGAGAAAAATCAGAAAGATGCTAATTTAAATGGCAACATTCAAAAACCACTTGGGTACTTATCTGATACTTTGACAATTTCAGCTTTTCACGCCGCTCTCGAGGGTTATCTTCTGGTTCTTCCCTGTCACACACATGGGATGTTAGAAACACTTTCACTCTGCACTCTGGTGTGTAGAGCAAGAACAATTAATACTCAACAAAGATACTGATAATGCAATATACAATTTGTCTGTCTAGTCGTTTCTTCAGACAGCAAACCTAGAATACGAAATATATTTGTTAATTTTGTCTGTCGTCGTGTCTGTTGTCGTTTTGTATGTGTCATGCAGTCTTCACTGGCTTGGGGCATCAACTGAAACGTTTTTGTGAAAGCATTTTACATATCATTGTTATCACAATTTCATACGTTTTAATAATTTACGCACTCTGGTTCTTCCCTGTCACACACATGGGATGTTAGAAACACTTTCACTCTGCACTCTGGTGTGTAGAGCAAGAACAATTAATACTCAACAAAGATACTGATAATGCAATATACAATTTGTCTGTCTAGTCGTTTCTTCAGACAGCAAACCTATAATACGAAATATATTTGTTAATTTTGTCTGTCGTCGTGTCTGTTGTCGTTTTGTATGTGTCATGCAGTCTTCACTGGCTTGGGGCATCAACTGAAACGTTTTTGTGAAAGCATTTTACATATCATTGTTATCACAATTTCATACGTTTCAATAATTTACATACTCTCGTAATCTTCCTTTCAATTATGCGTACTTTACACTCAAGCACAACTAGATATTTCACACTTACGCTCTCATCTCCAACTTACGTTCTGATCTTACACATTCATCATAATCGCGTTTACACATTTTTGTAGGCTGTGAATTGATTCGACCTATGACACTTTTAGCTTCTACACATTCACGCGTGCAGTGAATTCATTCAGTCACTTAACTGACCACTATCTGACACCACTTTTACACTTTCTTGTAGGTTATGAATTCATTCGAACTTCTGACACCACTTTTAAACTTTCTTGTAGGTTATGAATTCATTCGAACTTCTGACACCACTTTTACACTTTCTTGTAGGTTATAAATTCATTCGAACTTCTGACACCACTTTTTACACTTTCTTGTAGGTTATGCGTTCATTCGAACTTCTGACACCACTTTTAGCTGCCTGTCAACATCCTAGATTGCATACAGGCACTCTCGCTACTTCATCCACACCTCACAGAAAACATCAGTTGCGTGGATGGAATTTATACACGTTTAATTCAGACGAACCTGATATATTCATACAATCATGACCAGGCGGTGACTGCCTGTCTAAATATAAAGTGGTCGCCGTACTTCACAAAACTCATACAGAATTAAATACACTCAACTCTCGCTATCGGTAACTTGCGCCCTCGTAAACTACATATTGGCTTTCGGAAAAATCACACATGGCTTGTCTGGAAGACTGTCCTGTCCCGTCTCAGTAAGTTCACTCGACTCGCTAGCCTGGTCGCCTTAAATCCAGTGCGGTCAGCAAAACTCCGTTCTGTTCTATTCGTCACGTAGTATAGTAATCTTGTTCCTGCCAACCTTGGATTGTACTACTGCTTAGTCTGTTTACGGGTGTTGTCCCATGAACTAGCGTCCCCCGCCCTATCCTCGGGGTTGGTCCTACTGGTGTCCTAGATATGACACGTCCGTGTCCCCACCTAAGTCCTGTCTTATGACTGTTCTAAGTTATAGCTTGCGTTCTGTCTCTACTCTATCTACTCCCTTGTAGAGGTCCTTATCTACGTCCTATCTGTCCTTATTCCTCTTCTGTCTCTTGTCCTCTCTATGTCCTATCTAACACTTTGACATAATTGAGTGTATAACCCCGAATGAAGTTCACAGCAGAAACGACTGGTTTCAGTACACAATAAATGTCTAAGTCTTTCCCCACAGAGTGCTTGTTGATGTATGATGCAGTGTATCAACAGAGCGCTCGGAACTTGCAAATTTTCCAACTGAATCCTGATCTGTACCATCAGACGCTTCCTCATTCCAGCCACGTTTTTTCCTCCATCAAAGCTGATTCCACTGAATGTTATACTTTTAGCACTTCCATTAAAATGTCTTTTCCTGTTGTTGTTCCATGCATGCTGCAAACAGATGCCAACTCTTCCGTTATCTGAAAGTCCAAATTGACACCACAAATGAACACGAGAAGTTGTAACGTACTCTAGAGATCAGTAGTCACATACAGCACCGGAGAATACCACAACACGTTTCTAGTTTTCTCGCGTATCTGTGGCACAATGTTCTCTCCAAATTCTTCTGTTCTCCGCACAACTGAACTTGCCGAAAGGCAAATAGTTCCAGACAAATCGGCTTTCTCAGTCACAAGTCATTTCCTGCTCCATAATACACTCTTTGATGAAGCTGCCATCAGTAAACTGTTTTCCTCATTCTGCCACCAGAGGGGTCGGCAGTTTCCCCTGTGCTTTTCAATGTGTACACGAGCAAGATTGCCAGCCTCGAAGCTCCAGGGGCTAGAAGGATATTAACATTTGCAGATGATGTTCATGCATACAGGCAGGGGAGGAACAGAAATCAAACAGCTCAGGATTGATTGATTGATTGATTGATTTAGGAACCGACATCACAGCACTCTGGGCATTCCCATAAGCGCTCCGTCCCCATCCTCAGCAGCCAGCGAAGAGTTCCAACACCAATAGTACCAGTAGCAATCTGATTATATGTCCGTCACGCCTTTCTCTGAGCGTTGAGCATCGGCCAGATCCCCTCGTCACTCCTCGCTGTCTCATTCTTGCCAGACCATGGTAATCCATTTGCTCCTTCGAGGTGTACACGTGCTCCCACAAGGCCGCAACAACGTTTGCCTTGTCATGCATCAATACTCCACCAAGTTCTGCAGAGTTAGCCAATCTGTCCGCCTGTTCATTTCCCAACACACCGGCATGCCCCGGAGAAAAGATCCAGGCGATGCTTGTCACCCGTGACCTCCGAAGCGAAGCAAGCAACTCCGCACGAAGCCTGACCGTCCTCACTCGTCAGCATGCTTTCTGAGTCAGTTGCAATCACGATGTGCTTGTGTGTCGTATTCTCCATCCAGCGGAGAATCAGCTCAGGAGATGCAGGCGACACTGGACAAAGTGATGGCGTGGTGTACGGAGGTGGGTGCGGTCATTAACCCAGAAAAAGCGCCTGTCTTGTGATGCTCTCTGGAGAATAGGAATGTCAAAGCTGACCTCCCAAGCCTCACAATAAATGGTAGAGCTGTGAATAGAGACATTGTGTGGGTATGAAATGTGATGAGGAAAGTAAACTGGCCACCACATCTCCTTGTGGACCGAGATGATCTCCGTGGTGTAGTGGTTAAACCGCTGGCCTCGCGCTCCGAAAGAAATGGGTTTCTTATGGGACACAGTGATTGGGTTCATGGGTGTCATTTTCTGGGAGACTCCTGTGGGGCCGTAGTGCGTGTGCTCTGTGCGACGCTTTTGAAAGTTCCCTCTGTGGAAAGGGATCCAGCCATCTGGGATAAAACCATCATCATCATCAAGTGCCATGCCGGCTGGCGTAGGCGTTCATGGCTCTCCACAGATCTCGGTCTTTGGTTTTCTGGATCAACTCTGCTGCTGATATTCCTCCATGCCACCGTCTCAATCCATCCAGCATCACTTCTCTTGGTCTACCTCTGCCTCTCTTCCCCTCGATCTTTCCAGTTGTTACGATGTTCTCCAATGCCTCTCTTCTCATCACATGACCGAAGAAAGCTGTTTGTCTCTGTCTTATTGTTGTATATAATGTTCTAGTTTCATTAGCCTGTTTCAGGCAGTCGTCGTTAGTTACTCTGGCAGTCCAAGGAATTCGCAACATTCGTCTCAGGAACCACATCTCTGTTGCTTCTAATTTCTTCTTAATTTGTTCATTTACATTCCAAGATTCACTGCCATACAGCAAAACTGGTTCTACATAGCATTTCAGCACTCTCTTTCTTACATTCAGTGATAGTGACTTATTGCATAAGATGGGATAAAACCAGTTGCAATAAAATCATCCTTCTTAGCTTCCAACCATATTCAATATGTCGTGGCCTAGAAATTGTGAAGGCCTAACACTTCACAGACAGACAGTCAGACAGACAGACAGACAGACAGACAGACAGACAGACAGACAGACAGGCAGACAAGGAAGCAGGCAGGCAGGCAATGAGGCAGGCAGGCAGGCAGGAAGACAGACAGATAGCAAGGTAGGTAGGTAGGTAGGTAGTTAAATAGGTAGATAGATAGATAGATAGATAAATGGGTGGGTGGGTGGGTAGATAGATAGATAGATAGATAGATAGATAGATAGATAGATAGATAGATAGATAGATAGATAGATAGATAGATAGATTGGTAGGTAGTAGGTAGGTAGATAGATAGATAGATAGATAGATAGATAGATAGATAGATAGATAGATAGATAGATAGATAGATAGATAGATAGATAGATAGATAGATAGATAGATAGATAGATAGATAGATAGATAGATAGATGGATGGATGGATGGATGGATGGATGGATGGATGGATGGATAAGAATGTAAGTAGGAATGTATGTAGGTACATACGTAGACAGGTAGGTAAGCAGTTAAATATTCAGACAACTAGGTCAGTATGCGTGTAGGTGTGAACACCATAGGACAGACAAGCAAATAAGCCGATTGATAGGTATTACCAGTGAGTTTACATGAACACCTTAAAAGTGTGATAGACAGGACAATAACCATGCCATTGTCTTGTAACCTGTCAATATTGTTGTTAAGGATGTCAGGGCGAACACTGTGACATAACGACAGTTTAAAGATGGTCGCCCATCTTGCGACATTCACCACAGGGGAACAGCATTTTGTTATCCGTGTTTTGGTTAGCTTTGGGGTGAAACCTATAGAAATTCATCGGCGAACGAATCTTGGCCATTATACAAGGACACACATTAGATAGCTGGTGGATTAGTTTGCTGGTTGTGTGGTTGGTTGGCTAATTGGCTCGTTCGCTCGTTCATTAGTTAGCTAGATAGTTAGTTACTAGGTTAGTTAGTTAGTTAGTTAGTCAGTCAGTTAGTCAGTTAGTTAGTTAGATAGTTAGTTAGTCAGTCAGTCAGTCAGTCAGTCAGTCAGTCAGACAGTCAGTCAGTCAGTCAGTCAGTTAGTCAGTTAGTCAGTTAGTTAGTCATTTAGTCAGTCAGTCAGTCAGTATCAGTCAGTCAGTCAGTCAGTCAGTCAGTTAGTTAGTTACTTAGTTAGTTAGTTAGTTAGTTAGTCAGTCAGTCAGTCAGTCAGTCAGACAGTCAGTTAGTTAGTCAGTCAGTTAGTCAGTCAGTCAGTCAGTCAGTCAGTATCAGTCAGTCAGTCAGTCAGTATCAGTCAGTCAGTCAGTCAGACAGTCAGTTAGTTAGTTCCCATATCATCCCCATGGCACACGGAACTATCAATCACAAAGAGAACTGGTTACTCGCATCAGAAGAAGATAGTCCACATTTTTGGGGCATGCGGTGAGAAGGGGAAAGCTGGAGTATGTCGTCACAAGAAGAAGGCTGGAGGGGAAGAGAGGCAGGGGGAGACAGAGAGAAAATGCCGAACAGTTTGAGATCGTGGCAATGAGGAAAGCCGGTATCAGAAATGTTTGGAAGCAGGAGAGACAGAAAAATGTGGACAGACATGATCACCAACGCCACACAGCAGGGACTATAAGAAGAACAAACTTGTTCATTGGAAATCGTGTATGTACAACCTGTTGCCATCTGTTGTAGTTTGGGGCACACTTAAAGTGTTTAAAGCGTCGGTGTCTCTGGTGTCTCTACGCAGTTAGAGGGAAAAAAAATCATAATTCTGTTCAGTGCAAAGTTTGTTACATGCCTTCTTTCTTGGACATCCGCACTCATACAATATATTCAGTACATTATAGGGCGTGGCGGGCACTTACGGCCATACCACTACCCCTTCAAGATAAATTTTCAAATCTAGAAATGTAAGGCATTTAATAAATGTAAACATTACTGTTTCAACTACAGAAAACTTGATGTAAGCTCGTTACTATTTGCACAATACGTTACAAGCAGACGTGTAGCATTCTATAAGTTTTACTTATATTCAAAGAGTTTTATCTAGATTCTGATCGCACATTTAAAGAAGTTAAAATACTTTTAATTATAAAATGATGCTTTGAAAATGAAATATTTAGGCTCTATAGAAGCAAACATCTATAAAAGAAAGGGTTGCCTCCCTTGGACTAAATCACATCGTTGTTAGTACGCTTGCCTACAAAGACAGTGATCCAACAGCAGGTTTATCGACCAGGACAATTCTGTGACCGATCCAGCCTAATTAAGATAAGTACCAACATTATTTAGAATTATCTGGAAATTATGTGGGAGGTGAGTTGAGTTGATTCCTAAAGGACAGGCTTCTATCAAAAGTGATTCCCAGGTACTGCAGTCTGCTTTCTCTAATCATATTTCTACCATTTATCGAGAGGCTTGGGAGAGCTTTAACTAGTGAGCACCACATGACCTTTATGGGTCTGAGCTGAAACTTAATAAATGTATATGCCGCGGTTGATTCTGTTGTTACAAAGGAACGACGGGACACGCTTAGGGAGCTGGAGGACATCCCAGGCAGTAGGCTGCTCAATGTACCATGTTAGTTAGTCGACAGATCATCCTAATTGCACATCGAACCATTTAGTCCATAAGTGCTCGGATCCCCTCCTCAGCAAATCCCGCAGCGTGTAGCGGCTAACGACACCAGTTATGTGTTGGTTTATCAGTCTTCTTTGGCTTCCTGCGTAGTGTTCTTGTTTGGCCACCTCTCTTTTAATTTGCTGTTCTCGCAGTCTGGCCATGGTTGTAGATTCACAGTCACCACTTGGTTCTCGCAAAAGCCTTACTTCTCGTAGAGCATTCAGAATGTCAGCCTGGTCCATGACCTCCACAGTAGCCTTACCTGCGAGCTTGTCAGCCCGTTCATTCCCTTTTACTCCCGCATGCCCTGGCACGAAGATGAAACTAAACTTTGCCAGCCAAGACCGCTCCAGAGACAGCAACCATTCTCTTCGGATCCACCCCATCTCTATCCTCTTGAGCATGCACGTGAATGCCTATGTCTCAAGCCATGTTATTGCTTTACTTACTGCCATGACTTCCATAGTCAGGCTACTTGTGGTCTCAGCAAACTCACCAGAGTCCTCCTTCACAATTCTCCCTCAGGCCTGAGCCGTAAAGGCCCATGAGCTTCTCACATGTCGGACGACCAACCAATCTGTGTAAATGACAGCATCATCGTCTAGCGAATTCTCGAAAATCAACGCTTGTACTTCCGGCTCCACAGCAGCCGGGTTTTTCTTGTCTGTATTTTCTGTCTAGTTGGATGCAAACTGAAAAGGGTGTGCAGAAATCTGTTGGCACTTGTACCCACTCCTCGCCAGGTTCTAAGTCCTCAAGTGAACACACATGTTGAAGAATGTCTTCGGCTTGACCCATCCACGACCGTCCTCTTTTTAACCTGCTGCCCTTCACCTTCATAATTTCACTATGCAGTGGATGTTGTGTGTTTGCGTTAACTCTGAGGTAGGCGCGTGCTCTGCAAACTTGTATTCTGTCTTCAATGGTTGGAAAATCAAGAAGGTAGCGCATCGCCCTGCATATACGATGTGGCGACTTGAATGTACGAAACAGAGACTGGGACAATACCGGGAAAAACCGACAGGGAAATGCCCTTGCAGAAGCCATGGTGGATTCAGAATTAGTCTGCATAAACGATGGGAGGCCAACTAGAATGGGGGTGAGACCTGGTGATGTGGACACGACTATTGACCTGGCATTTGTTACCCAGTCGGCAGTATTGAATGTTAAATGGACTATCCTGTGTGATCATGAGAGTGACCATCTACCCAGTTGACTATTGATTTCTAAGTCCAACAAGACCAACGCCGTTAGAGCACCTCAGCCCTTTAAATATGAGAGGGAATACACCCTTATGGGTCGTCTCAGATAGAGAGAATGCAGTGACAATAGCAAACCTACTTAGTGGACCTCCGAGGTAGAACGTGCATGGAAATCCAAGAGAGCAGCAGTTAAACAGTTACAGAAAGTGCGGCGGACACCCCAAAGCTCACTAGAGGAAATGAAGAAAGCTTCGCAAGAAAAGAAAGCCAAGGTGGAGGGCGCTGTGCAACAGAGCCCATAAGAGCGAAAAAGGAACACTGTGAATGAGATTAGAGGAAATAAAACACAGGGAAATTTCTGCAAATTGCATGAACAGATGGGAAGGAAAGATCGTCCTGCCAAAGTGGGTACAATATACAGAGATAGCGGTTCGTGTTTGACAATGGACACAGAGAAAGGGGAAGCTTTCCTGCAGAGATTTAGCACTGAAGATCAGAACGATGGGGACATCAGAGGCTAAGTTAGAAATCTATCTGCTACCATTAAAGAGGATATCATTCAGCTAGACCAGGGGTCACCAAACTTTTTTCTCGGCGGGCCGGATATCTGAAAGAAATGACGAGCGAGGGCCGCATGCTCATTCTGTACAATACTTGCGCTGGGCTCCGTGGCGAAGGGCTTACGGACGTGGTTCGTAATCCCGTATACCCGCTTTCGAAACACAGATGCGAGCGATTTGGCAGCAGACCGCATTGCGCTGGGTTTTTACGCTATGGTATGGGTGCGGGTCGTTCGGAAAGCAATGGCAAACTACTGAACGTAAACTTGCCAAGACATCAACAGCAGCAAAAAATGCTGGTGTTGATTGTAAACGTCCTGTAAAGGATATGCAACTAACGTTAACAACACTTACAAGCCAGAAAGAACGCTCTGGGGACAAAAGACGAATAACTAAGTTAAACATGGGTGAATGGTGTGCAATGCACACACAAAACCAAGACAACCAACATATTTATTTACTACAAAAGGTTATCAAAGAAGGTGACGTTAGCAACAAAGATAGTTACATCAAGCCTAGTGTGCACATATCCGAATCTCACAAACTAAGCAGCAAAAAATGTTAGTTAGATTTGTGAAGTTGATATTTGACTTTCCAGATTTCATCCATGTTTGGTTTGGAATTGCAGCATCCAATCTAGAGAATTGCTTTCCAAATGTTCATCAGTCAATCTAGTTCGATGTATTGATTTCATATATTTCAATTTTTAAAATGTTTTCTAACAGACATAAGTTGTTCCAAACACTGATACCATGATTTTTTTTCATATCCTTACAGGACATCGCTGTCAACATCAGTACTTTCAGCTGATTGTTGATTTCTTGGCAAGATTATGCTCAGTAGTTTGCCATTGCTTTCTGAGCAACCGGCTCACATACCCCGTAAGTTACCGACGCGGAGAGAACCGCTACCAATTCTCGCTCACTTCACGTTACTTACGAGAGTATACGGGATTACGGAGAAATTCGTGTAATCCATAGACCAGGGAGACCGGCACTGGTGCCATACCAGCGGAAAATTGCTTCAGTTTCGGAAACTCAACATCAGCTAAGCAGCGGTAAAATTCAACAAGTTTTCATTCTCTGTGCTTCTCTTTCAACAAGTCATTTGCTTGCAAATCAGTGAGCTTCAACTGTAGTTCAACTGGCACATCATCAAGGTTACAATCAAACGGATTCTGGAACAGAATAATGTCACTTTCAATTCTGTCAAGATCTGAAAATATCTCCAAACAAATGCTTCTTCAAGTCACGAATACATTTTTTTCGGAAAATCTAGTTTGTAGCGCAAAACTCTTTGAAACAGTGGAAATGAGAAACGTTTTCTCCTTCCGGTTGTATTACAAACAATGACAGCTTTCTCCGAAATCCTTTTGATGATTCTGTAGTGATCACGGACGAGATTATCCTTTCCCTGAAGTTTCAAATTCAGACCATAAATGGATGATGTGATGTCGACCAAAAATTAAAACTTTGACAGCCAATTTGGATCTGACAGCTGTGGATCAGCTCTATTGTTTTCAGTGAGGAACACATCTATTTTGTTTCGGAGCTTGTAAAAACGAAACAGGACTTGACCGCAGCTGAGCCACATTCACTGATGTGTGATAAGGCAAGTCACAGAAGTCAGAATTAATTTCTTCAAGAAACGCTTTTAACTGACCGTGATTTAGTGCATATCCCCGGATGAAGTTCACAACAGAAACGACTGGTTTCAGTACACAAGATATATCTAAGTCTTTCCCCACAGAGTGCTTGCTAATGTATGATGCAATGTATGAACAGAGCGCACGGAATTTGCAAATTTCCCAACTGAGTCCTGATCTGTACCATCAGACTCTTCCTCACTCCAGCCATGTTTTTTCCTCCATCAAACTGATTCCACTGAAGGTTATAATTTTTGCACTTCCATTAAAATTGTCTTTTCCTGCTGTTGTTCCATGCATGCTGCAAACGGATGCCACCTCTTCCGTTATCTGAAAGTCCAAATTGACACCACAAATGAACACGAGACGTTGTGACGTACTCGAGAGATAAATAGACTCATACAGCGCCAGAGAATACCACAACACGTTCCTAGTTTTCTTGCATATCTGTGGCACTATGTTCTCTCCAAATTCTTCTGTTCTTCGCACAACTGAAATAGCCGTAAGGCAGATAGTTCCAAACAAATCGGCTTTCTCAGGACACAAGTAATTTGCTGCTTCCATAATACATTCTTTGATGAAGTTGCCATCAGTAAACTGTTTTCATCGTTCTGCCATCTTATACACAGTTTTGTATCTTGTAAAAGTGACAGATTCATTTTCAGCAACCTTTCTCGTGAAGAGATTTCTTTTAGTTTCAAAACCACGTTTCATGGACTCTTATTTCACAGAGTGTAACTTTCCAGAAAACTTTTGAATACGTTGATGGATGTTTTTTTTTTGTTTCGTAGTGACACCGAAGATTGTACTCTTTCAATATGGCAACTCTTTAGCTGCATATTACGCAATTGGTTTTCCGGTCCTTTGTTTCCACACAAAAAAAGTACTTTACTCTCCATTCTTCATTAAAAACGCAGCGCTCGGCGTCCACTTTTCTGTTCTTAGTAGCCATAATGAAGGGTGAAGTACACGGGATCTGAAAATGAAAAAGACATTGAATTAGAAATATGATTAAAATCCTATTGACACACAAGAAAAGCAGGCGACTAGGGGTCACTGGTGAAGCTACGGCTCACCATAGGTACATATAAAGTTTATAGGTACCTATGGTAATAGACATGATTGATACAGGCATTGATAATGCACAGTGGGAGCAAGTCGCCGCTGAACGTGTTGCATGGAGGTCAAACATCAGAAATGGAATAGAGACAAAGGATAAAATTATTGCAGATCAATCACACACCGAGCGTGTGAGATGTATCATGGTGCATGATGGTGGAAATGACCACGTGTTGCTATGCACCCACTGTGAATGAACATTTACAGCTCGAATTGGCCTTATCAGTCACATTCGCTACCGTCATAGGTAAAAGTCACAAATAAACAGCCTAGAGCAGTTTATCAACCAGGTCTCCGAGAGTGGCAGCCAGGGGTTTCACTGAAACAGACCGAAATCGCCTAACTGCAACATTTCTGCCCATCTGGTTTATTAAATAAAGTAGGATAGCCACTTGGATCATCGCACAGAGTTCCTTGAGCAACATAAACATTTGCGTAAGGATCTGCTCCAGCAGAAAGATTGAAAAACACTGGCCTAGCGACCAGCTCTATTAACACCTTGACTGGGGAATTCTTCTGAGCTGTGGATATTTTCGTAATGTGGTATAATAAAAACGTCCCTACCCTTTCCTATTTATGGACTCCCTTAAAAATAAACAAACCCTTACAATTACTGTTTAAGTAACTTACTTAATGTAGGAGAAAATAAAACAGCGATAGACTGACCGTGGCACAGCTAAAATTAGTTTGGCTTGTTTTCTCTCCCGTATCTGGCCAATCCTGGCGAGGGGGAAAACAAAGACTGAAGCGGCCATTTCTAGTCAAGAGAACTGACAAGAAAGTCGACCTTTCCCTTCGGGGAGAAGGTAGTTTGTTTTAAAACCATGATTCTCTTCAAGCTATTGGTATGTTATCTACATTATTAAGATATATTTATGTATTACATTGACCAGTATGTTTAATTAAGAATTAGTTACAATTCTCTTAAACCAGGCTGGATGATGTTTACTAAGGAAACACAGGTGGGCGCCACGCTGTAATTTTTCCTATGTCTTCAAATCCCTATGTTAATATCTTTTATAGGCATTATGAACTTATATCTAACTAAATAGTGTTTATAACCTATGAATAGTATGTGTACTGTAGTACATAGAGTATCAACTCTCATGTCAGAAACTCTTTTCAATTTAGGAAAGACTCCTGATTCATACTTCAGAGAAGAAAACTCGTTTCTGCCAATTTCATAGTCCTATGAAAAATAACTTCTATGCAATGGAACTATATATCCCTATCAATGCTTAGAAATCTGCAAATAATTTATGTACTGTAGAGATTGGACTTTAAAGAAACATTTTCTCAATGTAGGAGCAGACTCTTGATTTCATACTGCACAAGTAGAGAACTGGTGTCTGCCACCTTCAAATATCCTATGTAGTGTAAATGCACTGGTAAGGATGTCTCTGAACTTGTTTTATCCATGCGGGGACATACAAGTGATTACGCATATTCCTGACTCTTACTTAGTCAGGGGATAAAATATTTTGCCACATTATAATCTGTAACTTGGAAATATAGTGCTAAATTTTAGTACCATTCTTTTGTTAACAGATTAGTAACCACTCCATATGAGGGTGAACATATAATCATTTCATAAAATAGTGTTAGGGACAGGCCATGGTTGAATATAAATTCATGAACAATTAAACGCGTGATGTAAGTGCATGTTCGGATAGGATTCACTCCGCATCGCCTCACCGTAGTAGAAACAGAAGCGAAGATTGATGTGAATAAATTGCTTGCAATATTCAGAAGACTGGACCATGCGGCATAAGTTATTCTTATAAATACCCTCCGAATAATAGCAGTCATTGGCAAAACATATCACAGCGATTACTATCCTCATGTGCTGTACGCAGTGGGGGAAAACAATGGATGTTTTAGTTCATGAAGATAATTCAAAAACCTAGGCTCCCTGCATCATCATTATGATTATTATGTATGATTATCATGTACTTAATATCAGAGAAATGTACATGTATGTTTTTTGGTATGAGAATTTTCTCTGTTCTGATTGTTACTTTTTACTGTGGGAATATACATTTTAATGTTGCATCTTGGGATTAGAGGATGTTGATGTAAGAATCCATGGGTTTGTCAGTACTTTAAGAAGCCAAGGTTGAATAGTCTTGACCTAATGATGATTATAGTGCCGAAAGGAAGACGCGGCATTAGAAACCACAGGGATTCTGTATAGGCTATTCTCTTCAAGTAATGAGAGAGACAATATCAACATGTTGGATGGACAGAATGACTTCACCCATCTAATAGTCCCAGTAACAACAGAACAAAATATAAGTGAGAAAATATCTTACTCACTATGAAGAGTCAGAATGGCTCAACTCAGCAATGAGGGACAGTGGAACATGGACACCCACTCCTTTCCCCTTCTCCCCTTGTTGTTTTGTATTTGTGTTTGTAATTGTGTTGTAAACCTTTTATCATAACACAGTAGGTTAATGCTAGTGTTGTATTCTTTGTCATCCCTTTTCTATAGAAGAGAAACAGGTGGTGGTTGAATTTGGTGGGACTATATCACTTACACTGGATCCTGGGTCAACAGCCATAAAGTGAATGTCCAAACCATAGTCTGGATCTAGCAATACCTCAATGTTTACTGCGGCACTCAATAGCTCCATAGCGAGCAACAGATAAATTAGAAGACAACTGACTGGGTGAGTGATTAAGTCCTATTTTAGTAGGAATATCCAGGATGGACTTCAAGATCTAATAATCTACAAAGATGAAGATCATCAGAGTACTGACAACAGTGTATCGTTTGCGTTACTTCTGAGAAGTATCACCAATGGCCTCATCATTCAACCAAGTCAGTGAAACTGGGACAATCCTTCTTCAAGTTACTAAAACTAACAACAGTGAGTAACCTTCAACTGTTGGTTGGATTACCAAGTTAATATCCACAATGGATAAGTCTTCGAAAGAACATCTCACAGCTGCAAAAGTCAAACATAAGGTTCCAGCCATGCAACACCAAGTTCTAGCTATGAACACCAACTCAAACAAATGGGAAGAGACACTGAAACAACATTATAGCCAATACAAACAAATGTACCAACTTCAGAACATCTGAACCATAACTACACCAGATTACCTCAAGGTCCAAAACCTGAACACCATCAAAAGAACCACATGAAAGCAGCTAGATGAGTAAATGCCTTTACGCCTGCAACCAAAGGAATCACCTGATGGCTTGCAAACCTGGATATGTGGTGGAATAATATTCTTCAGTTACATGCCTGCAGCAGAATCTTCAGATGAAACCAAATGAATGATTCACCACTGTATGTTCTACACAGAAATGGAATGAATGAGAACTCTATGCTGGTCCCATGTCAGCCTAACTGCCCATCATCAAGTGTGGGATGGCCTATCAACATGAACCGGGTGTGACAAAGCCTTTTGAACTAAATTGGGAAACGGTTAACATAAACCGAGCTGTTGGACAGTCGTCATCTTTTCATCGATAAGATGATATAGGGAAGAACCTTCTGCAGAGCTTAAGTTGCATCTCCTGAAAGTATGACAGACCTAGGCATCAATTTCAATTGGAACACAACCCAAATGGCAACCGAGTATTCTTAAATTCAGTCTCATGGAGAGAATATGTGCTTATGTATAATTCTATTCTTGGATTATGGATTAGAAACATTCGCCAGCCAACTTCGGTGGACATACTGTGAGTAGAAAATGACTGAGTATAATTCTGCACGGATAATTATGGACATTAACTGCTTTGCACTGGAGAAGAATGCCCATCCGCAACGCCTAAATGAACACTATAATTAATTAATTTAATTATTAGTATCAACTGTTTTCATGAGTGTGGTTTTCTTTAATGACAGGAAAAGGGTAAAGATTGTTTTACATGGTAATGGTGTACACCTAAAGGGTTATGTTATGACATATATGTATAATATTTTGACACCCACTCATTATTTTTAAATATGAGAATTGTACATGGTGTCAGAAATAAATGTATGTATGTTGGGTTTCTGCACCTAGACCAATGTGATTTTATCTAGGTACAATGAGTCAAGTTAGCAGAACCAATTTGTGGTTGTTGTGTTGTTTGTAATAACCTTGTTTTTTTCTGGGGTCACTGGGTACTATGTTGTAATACTGCATATCATTCCCATGCCTGTCTGAAAATGCATAGTGTTTATTACACCTATATATATATATGTAACTGCAGATCTTGAGTTAATACCTGAACTGTGTGTCCAAAAGTGTTGTGTACATCAAGTAAATGTGGTGTCCAACAAGTGGTTGTTTATATGTTGTGAGCAACCAATATCCTTCTAGCATCTATAGTTAATTTAAGGGTGATGAAGTGGGAAGGGAAACCTACACACAGATGCCATTGTTTCAAGGATGGAACTCTTTCCTCCTGGGATTTGTGGTAAATATCCCTGATCACCCTGCATTCTTACCAGTGACAGAGAATCAATAATACCCCCTAGACATTTTAACGAATTATTCTCAGGAATTAAAATCCACATCCCACATGTGTGGTCCCGCCCGGTACGGACTTCACCTAGTAGTGGAGTAGTCCGTGAATTTAAAACTCATGGTAAACATCACAATTGGTGTATTATGGTGAGTATATGAATTCAGGGAAAACCTCTCGCAGGTAAACCAAGTCACTTCAGAATGTTATAGTGTTAGTAACAGACCTAATCACTCATTAGTATGAGCTGAGTCAAGTTTTATGTGAACCCATAATGGCTCAGATAAATATAAGGTTTTTTTGGTACAAAACTGTTCACAGGTAATATCTTGATTCTAGCAGATGCATCAGGTAGTTGGTTGTTGGATATGAGATTTTTTTTTAAAAACTCATATTTTATATCTTATTGATGGGAAACTAAGTCCAGTAATGAACCTCCAGTAGTAAGGTCTTTGGGATGGTAAACTCACATAAGATAGGTAATTCAGTGAATGTTTAGAATTCATAGTCATTCCCATTTGATGTTTGAGGTATGGTTCTGCTACTCTGATATTCTCTTTAAATGGTTCAAAAGTGGTGTACTCATGAACACACTACTATATTATGTATCCATAAGGTTTATGTTCCTACATATGAATCATGTGTTAATTAACTATTTTGTCATTGATTATCATTGTATTTTCATGCTTGATCTGCTTGTATAAGTCATGTAATATTGAAAAATTACCAAGGCAGCAGAGAGTGATAGACAATTTTATAGATAATTAGGACAGATAAGTTAGAAATCCAATAAATGTTTTTTAAGGGAAAAATTTAATCAACAAATGATGATTCAGTAGGAAAGGAAATAATACCTGAGAGATAAATTAAACCAGGGGAAAATAGCAGTAACTAAAGTAAATGAACTAATGGTGAGGCCAAAACCACCACTTGCAAAAATGTAGACATAGTTAATGGAAGGGAAGGAATATTGTAAGAATTTGCAGTATTTAGGGGCACCCTAATTTAATCCTTTTTTTCATATGACATAACATGTTCTACAACACCGGTAGTAAAGTAAAGTGAATAAATGATGGATACTTAGGAAGAAAAGCCATACCGACACTTATTCTACTCCACCGGTGATATGAGTAGTTATTAATAACTAACTCAGATGGCCCATATGTTAATGAGGGTCAAAACCAAAATATTCACCTGGTGATGTAAGTGAAACTGATCAACTCACTTACTGACCCAACAGAATATAAGGTATTTCTTTAAATTATCCACCCCGATTCCATTATTAATGGTAGAGGAAACAGACCGTATAGGTATGTAAAAGGTATAATTAAAGAATTAACTATATAAATTGGAATTTCAAATGAACTTCAGGAGATACCGGAAAAAATCTGTGCTAGTCTCTAGTAAGAGACTAAACATTTCAGAAAATTGGCTCCTTAGCTTTGAAATTTACAGTTTAATCTCATTAAGTGAAATGTTCACTATGAGTAGTCCTCATCAAAAAGAGGAGTGAAACAGCTTTTAGTTAGCGATTAGCTTACGTAAAGTTATTTCAATAATTGCCTAACTAACATTAATATTCTCATAAGGGAAGAATTAAGAAGGGCAAAAATAAGTGGTACAATAGAGGCGCGCGACTCAATTGTATTTTCTTTAAAACTAACCGAGTAACTAAATTCTAGATAATGCTCGAAGTCTACTAATAGGTAGATGAATCAGAAATCAATCGCAAGGCGAAACAGATTTCTACATCTCAGTTCTGACTAGGATTATATGCCAGCATTAAATATGTGAAAGCAGATCCAGACTAACAGAGATTAGCTTAAATAACTGATACGAATCAGTAAAAGCAACAATTAAATAAACAACTCTTGAAATAGATGCTGTTTATAAATAGGACGAACTCCTTGACGTGAAGACAGGGGAAACGCCTAAAACTTATACAGTGAACCCATGCTAGAAAAATGGAATATGGCTGTGTAAAAACCAAGCAAATTGGAGCATATAGCTGAAGAATTGCTTGATATTTACTAGATTAGGAATTTCAATAAGGAATCCAGCTAGTAAATTATATAACAGTTCAAAGATAGACCTTCGTCAATCTAAATAAATCCAGAGTTTCCACGTATTAAACGGATGAAAACAAAACTGGAGAGAAACATTAAGAGTACCTTACCTGTTATCCTGAGTACACAACTCAGGAGACGCCAGTATGAGAGGGATATACATATGTAACAGTAATTTTACTAAGACTAGTAATCCACATCCATAACTGGAAAGTGAACCAGCAACTTGATTGTCTGGAAGACTATCAAAGGAATCACAAAAAGGGGCTTTTAACTTCTCACTGAACTGATTATATATGGTAGGAGACAATACGTCTGAACCTACATAACAATGTATGTTGCTAAGTTGAAAATAGTCTAAAACCTGGAGGGAGACAGACGACGATCAATGTACGCCAAGCGACGCAAAATTGCTCGTAATTCAACACCAAAGCAACAAATACAGAGTGAAACTCAAACACATCAGTTAGAATTACTAATAAGGATTCTAGCGTAAAATAGATCTAGGTTAGAAGGAAAAGCAGAGAGAGAGAGAGAGAGTAAGCTAAGAATTACTTCGTTTCTGATAGATTCATGTTCCCCGGAATAGTCGGTTCAGAACGGAAATCTAGAAAAGTTGGACCTTGTTTACATGTTAGACGAGATTCTCGGGAAAAACCCGCAAGAGAAAGGGACACCACTCTAATCAGTAGTTATCAAAACTGATCGGAAAATCCCATAACTCGACTTATAACCCAAACACATGATGTGTTGGATGAAAATGTATTCAACAGGAACCATATTTAGCTTCCTTTAAATATCAGATCTATAGTTAAAACAAACGTCTAACTTATAGGGAGACGGGCGAGTTTAATATGCTATCAGTAGACGCAGAATTAACCGTCGGTTTTAACATAATCTCAAGATTGATAATCTAATGAGAGAGAAATTAAGCTTAATGATGATATCTCAATTGCTTCAAAAAGTCGGTTTGATGCAGACAAACCAGTACTGGAAAGTAACAAATTATCAGATAAACACTCATATTTCAAACAATAGCTGACAACAGTGGAGAGGGTGCTACACTCTTTCACTAAAAGAGAAATAATCCTTTAAGGTTATGCCAGTTGTCGTGACTAAAAGAAAATGGACGTGGCTCTGATTATATAACATAGGGAAGTAATGCAAGAAATTAATAAGGAATGGATACTAGGGGAGTCAATGTAAAGACGGAAATTGTAGAGTACTACTCGACCATTTAATTTCTGAAAGAAATAAATGTCTTAAATTGGGGAGGCGTGTGGTATAATAAAAACGTCCCTACCCTTTCCTATTTATGGACTCCCTTAAAAATAAACAAACCCTTACAATTACTGTTTAAGTAACTTACTTAATGTAGGAGAAAATAAAACAGCGATAGACTGACCGTGGCACAGCTAAAATTAGTTTGGCTTGTTTTCTCTCCCGTATCTGGCCAATCCTGGCGAGGGGGAAAACAAAGACTGAAGCGGCCATTTCTAATCAAGAGAACTGACAAGAAAGTCGACCTTTCCCTTCGGGGAGAAGGTAGTTTGTTTTAAAACCATGATTCTCTTCAAGCTATTGGTATGTTATCTACATTATTAAGATATATTTATGTATTACATTGACCAGTATGTTTAATTAAGAATTAGTTACAATTCTCTTAAACCAGGCTGGATGATGTTTACTAAGGAAACACAGGTGGGCGCCACGCTGTAATTTTTCCTATGTCTTCAAATCCCTATGTTAATATCTTTTATAGGCATTATGAACTTATATCTAACTAAATAGTGTTTATAACCTATGAATAGTATGTGTACTGTAGTACATAGAGTATCAACTCTCATGTCAGAAACTCTTTTCAATTTAGGAAAGACTCCTGATTCATACTTCAGAGAAGAAAACTCGTTTCTGCCAATTTCATAGTCCTATGAAAAATAACTTCTATGCAATGGAACTATATATCCCTATCAATGCTTAGAAATCTGCAAATAATTTATGTACTGTAGAGATTGGACTTTAAAGAAACATTTTCTCAATGTAGGAGCAGACTCTTGATTTCATACTGCACAAGTAGAGAACTGGTGTCTGCCACCTTCAAATATCCTATGTAGTGTAAATGCACTGGTAAGGATGTCTCTGAACTTGTTTTATCCATGCGGGGACATACAAGTGATTACGCATATTCCTGACTCTTACTTAGTCAGGGGATAAAATATTTTGCCACATTATAATCTGTAACTTGGAAATATAGTGCTAAATTTTAGTACCATTCTTTTGTTAACAGATTAGTAACCACTCCATATGAGGGTGAACATATAATCATTTCATAAAATAGTGTTAGGGACAGGCCATGGTTGAATATAAATTCATGAACAATTAAACGCGTGATGTAAGTGCATGTTCGGATAGGATTCACTCCGCATCGCCTCACCGTAGTAGAAACAGAAGCGAAGATTGATGTGAATAAATTGCTTGCAATATTCAGAAGACTGGACCATGCGGCATAAGTTATTCTTATAAATACCCTCCGAATAATAGCAGTCATTGGCAAAACATATCACAGCGATTACTATCCTCATGTGCTGTACGCAGTGGGGGAAAACAATGGATGTTTTAGTTCATGAAGATAATTCAAAAACCTAGGCTCCCTGCATCATCATTATGATTATTATGTATGATTATCATGTACTTAATATCAGAGAAATGTACATGTATGTTTTTTGGTATGAGAATTTTCTCTGTTCTGATTGTTACTTTTTACTGTGGGAATATACATTTTAATGTTGCATCTTGGGATTAGAGGATGTTGATGTAAGAATCCATGGGTTTGTCAGTACTTTAAGAAGCCAAGGTTGAATAGTCTTGACCTAATGATGATTATAGTGCCGAAAGGAAGACGCGGCATTAGAAACCACAGGGATTCTGTATAGGCTATTCTCTTCAAGTAATGAGAGAGACAATATCAACATGTTGGATGGACAGAATGACTTCACCCATCTAATAGTCCCAGTAACAACAGAACAAAATATAAGTGAGAAAATATCTTACTCACTATGAAGAGTCAGAATGGCTCAACTCAGCAATGAGGGACAGTGGAACATGGACACCCACTCCTTTCCCCTTCTCCCCTTGTTGTTTTGTATTTGTGTTTGTAATTGTGTTGTAAACCTTTTATCATAACACAGTAGGTTAATGCTAGTGTTGTATTCTTTGTCATCCCTTTTCTATAGAAGAGAAACAGGTGGTGGTTGAATTTGGTGGGACTATATCACTTACACTGGATCCTGGGTCAACAGCCATAAAGTGAATGTCCAAACCATAGTCTGGATCTAGCAATACCTCAATGTTTACTGCGGCACTCAATAGCTCCATAGCGAGCAACAGATAAATTAGAAGACAACTGACTGGGTGAGTGATTAAGTCCTATTTTAGTAGGAATATCCAGGATGGACTTCAAGATCTAATAATCTACAAAGATGAAGATCATCAGAGTACTGACAACAGTGTATCGTTTGCGTTACTTCTGAGAAGTATCACCAATGGCCTCATCATTCAACCAAGTCAGTGAAACTGGGACAATCCTTCTTCAAGTTACTAAAACTAACAACAGTGAGTAACCTTCAACTGTTGGTTGGATTACCAAGTTAATATCCACAATGGATAAGTCTTCGAAAGAACATCTCACAGCTGCAAAAGTCAAACATAAGGTTCCAGCCATGCAACACCAAGTTCTAGCTATGAACACCAACTCAAACAAATGGGAAGAGACACTGAAACAACATTATAGCCAATACAAACAAATGTACCAACTTCAGAACATCTGAACCATAACTACACCAGATTACCTCAAGGTCCAAAACCTGAACACCATCAAAAGAACCACATGAAAGCAGCTAGATGAGTAAATGCCTTTACGCCTGCAACCAAAGGAATCACCTGATGGCTTGCAAACCTGGATATGTGGTGGAATAATATTCTTCAGTTACATGCCTGCAGCAGAATCTTCAGATGAAACCAAATGAATGATTCACCACTGTATGTTCTACACAGAAATGGAATGAATGAGAACTCTATGCTGGTCCCATGTCAGCCTAACTGCCCATCATCAAGTGTGGGATGGCCTATCAACATGAACCGGGTGTGACAAAGCCTTTTGAACTAAATTGGGAAACGGTTAACATAAACCGAGCTGTTGGACAGTCGTCATCTTTTCATCGATAAGATGATATAGGGAAGAACCTTCTGCAGAGCTTAAGTTGCATCTCCTGAAAGTATGACAGACCTAGGCATCCATTTCAATTGGAACACAACCCAAATGGCAACCGAGTATTCTTAAATTCAGTCTCATGGAGAGAATATGTGCTTATGTATAATTCTATTCTTGGATTATGGATTAGAAACATTCGCCAGCCAACTTCGGTGGACATACTGTGAGTAGAAAATGACTGAGTATAATTCTGCACGGATAATTATGGACATTAACTGCTTTGCACTGGAGAAGAATGCCCATCCGCAACGCCTAAATGAACACTATAATTAATTAATTTAATTATTAGTATCAACTGTTTTCATGAGTGTGGTTTTCTTTAATGACAGGAAAAGGGTAAAGATTGTTTTACATGGTAATGGTGTACACCTAAAGGGTTATGTTATGACATATATGTATAATATTTTGACACCCACTCATTATTTTTAAATATGAGAATTGTACATGGTGTCAGAAATAAATGTATGTATGTTGGGTTTCTGCACCTAGACCAATGTGATTTTATCTAGGTACAATGAGTCAAGTTAGCAGAACCAATTTGTGGTTGTTGTGTTGTTTGTAATAACCTTGTTTTTTTCTGGGGTCACTGGGTACTATGTTGTAATACTGCATATCATTCCCATGCCTGTCTGAAAATGCATAGTGTTTATTACACCTATATATATATATGTAACTGCAGATCTTGAGTTAATACCTGAACTGTGTGTCCAAAAGTGTTGTGTACATCAAGTAAATGTGGTGTCCAACAAGTGGTTGTTTATATGTTGTGAGCAATCAATATCCTTCTAGCATCTATAGTTAATTTAAGGGTGATGAAGTGGGAAGGGAAACCTACACACAGATGCCATTGTTTCAAGGATGGAACTCTTTCCTCCTGGGATTTGTGGTAAATATCCCTGATCACCCTGCATTCTTACCAGTGACAGAGAATCAATAATACCCCCTAGACATTTTAACGAATTATTCTCAGGAATTAAAATCCACATCCCACACGTAATAACACGAGGATTCTATGACATTTTTATGCTATGTTTGCTACCTTATTGCTTCTATTCACACTTGTAGTTCACTTACCTATCACCGTCTAACATAGAAATCCTTGTTACATACCTATAAAATGGATGGCTGGCAAAAATTAGTAAATATTTCTGGAGCATTGGACTTGTGTTGACAGCCGGACTCATAAGGGTGGGGGGGGGGGACATATATATATATGTGTGTGTGTGTGTGTGTGTGTGTGTGTGTGTGTTTGTGTGTGTGTGTGTATGTGTGTGTGCTGCTCTTGAAACCATGGTAATGTCAGAGCGTAGGCGGCGCTACAACGAGCCGGGGAAGGATTTGGGATGGTGCGAAATAAGTAAACATTACAATAAACAAGAACATTCGGAGGCAGAGGTGTTTTCAAGGCACCATGACTGGGTTCTATTCTGGCCAAGACCTATTGACGCGTCCTCGCCGAGCGTCCTGGGCAACAGGTCCCTTCGGAGTCATGGCTAAAGTCAGTAGGATCGTTGATTCCTCCGAAGTCGGAGAGTTTCTGCCTGCACGGCGAGTCTGCACATCAATAAGCCAGACATGGGACAACGGATACTCACGCAAACCTCAAGTCCTGTATGACATCACACTGATGTTGGACAACAGGATGTTTTCATCCGGCATACAGGACTTCGCGCTGGAGTTCACAGCCAGCGAAAACAAGCAAGCAAGCACAAGAACATATAGATACAATAAATTATAATTGCAAATTGTAAATTTAAGACACATAGTAACCAGGAAGTCTCCGAACGTGTGAATCAATTAATCAATCTCTAACACTGTCTCTCGCCTTGACTGTACATTATATCAGGCTGATGTTCGTCCATCTCTTGATTTTATCTTCCTACTTGTATCGTTGTCTACCTCTTGCTCACTTGCCCTCGGCCTTGCCCTCCAGTATAGTTTTTATAAGAGTATCATGTCTTTTAACGTGGCCGAAATATTTCACTTGCCTCCTCTTTATTTCCTTACTCAACTCTTTCTTAATTCCCAGTTGTTCTAGAACATTGGTTCTCAACCGGTGAGGAATTTCCCCCCTCCCCAGGGGGAATTTTAGGGTTTCCAGGGGGGGAGGGAATTAAGATTATTTCAAGATCACGTTAATACAAGAACCGATTACTTGATATTGTTTTTCCCTTCATACTGTACGGTTCTGTACGTCTCACCCTTCTAAAATTCAATTTATAAAGTAAGTAGACCCACAAATCATGTTTTATGTGGATGTCTATACTTTATTTTTGGTATGTGCTATTAAATTTAGCTTCCATTATTGCGTATACTGTGTAGAGGTGGGGGAGGATCATTAGCTAGGATATACGAAAGGGGGGAATGGCGTTCTGAAAATATGGTGAAGGGGTGCACGGGCCAAAAAAGGTTGAGATCCACTGTTCTAGAACCTCTGCATTCGATTGTTTTTGTTTCCACGAAATACGACATATTCGTCTGTATATCCACATATCCAGTGCCTCTATGCGACTTTCTAGTTGCTTGTTCAATGTCCAAGCTTTCGCGCCATACAGTAGTGTTGAATATACGTAGCATTTGACCATTATCATTTTTAATGCGCTGTTAATTTTTTTAGATGTTAATACTGATTTTGTGTGGAGATTACCTATTATTCTACATATAAAATATAATATTGACATTTAAATTGTATCACAACGCCTCGAGTTCCATACGTTATATCAAGCATTTTCGAATACCGTCGGCGGACCGGATGAAATGACGTCGGTGACCGATCCGGCCCGCGGGCCGTAGTTTGGTGGCCCCTGAGCTAGACGATGTCAAAGATCTATTGAAGAAAAAGCAAATGACACCTCACCAGGGCCCGATGGGGTTAGGTGTGCCCACATGATGGATATGAGTGATGGAGAACTTATGGAGATGGCTGCTTGCTTTAGCCTGACCATCAGGGTGATATCAATACCCCAGGTTTGGGTGCATAGCTATTTAACACAATTTCCTAAAACAGGCAAAGATGATTCAAGGCTAAATGGATTTAGGATTATTACTCTACATAATATTTTTGACAAGGTGCTGGAGAAGATCGTTGCTGTTAAGCTTCAGGAAAATTTAGAAAGGGAAAAGCTCCCCCCCCCCCCTTCCCCAAATTTCACCGTAAGGTTTGGGAGGTTACCGGCAAGGGAAAGATACTTGGTCAAATGCAGCCACTTTTGCCTACGATGTTTATGAAGGGTTCCAAAACAGACAGGAGACGACGGTGGCAGCACTCGATTTCCAGGACGCGTACAGCAGTCAGATATGATATTTTGATGTATGCTCTCATGAAGAAGAGAGTAAGTATTCCTTGGTTGGTGAATTGAATTGCAGCTGTTATGTAATCTCATAGCGTGGTTCTCCGGCTGGGTACACGGACCTCTGAGCCATGAATCATAGCCCCCGGACTACCACAGGGGTCAGCAGTTTCCCCTGTGCTTTTCAATGTATATACGAGCAAGATTGCCAGCCTCGAAGCTCCAGGGGCTGGAAGGATACTAACATTTGCAGATGATGTTCATGCATACAGACAGGGGAGGGACAGAAATCAAACAGCTCAGGAGATGCAGGCGACACTGGACAAAGTAATGACGTCGTTTACGGAGATGAATGCCGTCATTAACCCAGAAAAAGCGTCTGTCTTGTGATGCTCTCTGGAGAATAGGATTGTCAAAGCTGACCTCCCAAGCCTCACAATAAATGGTAGAGCTGTGAATAGAGACATTATGTGGGTATGAAATGTGATGAAGAAAGTAAACTGGCCACCACATCTGCTTGTGAACCGAGATGATCTCCGTGGTGTAGTGGTTAAACCGCTGGCCTCGCGCTCCGAAGGAAATGGGCTTGTTATGGGAAACAGTGATTCGGTTCATGGGTGTCATTTTCTGGGAGACTCCTGTGGGGCTGTAGTGTGTGTGTGTGCTATGTGCGACGCTTTTGACAGTTCCCACTGTGGAAAGGGATCAGCCATCTGGGATAAAACCAGTTGCAATAAAATCACCCCTCTTACCTTCCAACCATATTCAATATGTCGTGGCCTAGAAATTGTGAAGGCCTAACACTTCACACTCCGTCGGTAGTATATGCTGTGGGACCATCTCCACCGTATACAGACAGACAGACAGGTAGGCAGGCAGGCAGGCAGACAGACATATAGATAGGAAGGTAGGTAGGTAGTTAAATATGTAGGCAAATAGATAGATAGATAGGTGGGTAGGTAGATTGATAGGTGGGTAGGTAGATAGGTAGATAGATAGGTGGGTAAGTAGATAGATAGGTGGGTAGGTAGATAGATTGATAGATAGGTGGGTAAGTAGATAGATAGATAGGTGGGTAGGCAGGTAGGTAGATAGGTGGGTAGGTAGGTAGATTGATTGATAGGTGGGTAGGTAGGTACGTAGGTAGATAGGTAGGTAGATAGGTGGGTAGGTAGATAGATAGGTGGGTAGATAGGTAGGTAGATAGATAGGTTGGTAGGTAGGTAGGTAGATAGATAGATAGATAGATAGAACAAACTTTATTTTCAAAGGGTTAAGAATTGGGCACGCAGGCCCGTCTAACATTCTGCCCTTCTATCACTCTCTTTCATAGATTATTTCATTCACATATCATTCAAGGCTAACAAAGAACAGCAACATTATAACAGATATGCATTATAAAGGCATGGGCAAAATGCAAACATCAAAACTACACGACACAGTAATATTAGATAATGGTCTGACACTTGTTATTAGCCATGTGGAATATACTGGCCTACAAAAAGGGGACTGGCTGTTATACTAGGGTTTTGTTATTATTATTATTATCTCTATTATTAAGGGGGAAATTAATCCGTATTGAGATAGTGTTCGAATAATATGCGATTATATGAATAGGGATTGGTGATGTCTTTGATTTCTTGTGGAAGATTGTTCCACAGCTGAGCTGCAGAGTACGTTAAGCTTGTTTTGTATAAGTCAATTCTATGTTTTGGAATGTGTAGTATATTTAAACGTTTAATGTGTCTAGCATTATATTTAAACAATGGCCAAAGGTAATTTGGGGCATTCCGATGCAGGATTTTGTGAATTAGTTTAGCTTTATTGAAAAGCAGGCGTTTGCGGAATGGTAGTAACTGAAGGTGTTTATACAGGCTAGGATTGTCAGATAAATGTTTGCTATAAATTAGACATTTATCTGACAATTCTAGCCTGTATAAACGCCTTCAGTTACTATCATTCCGCAAACGCCTGCTTTTAGGTGGGTATATATAGATAGATGGGTAGGTAGGTAGGTAGATAGGTAGGTAGATAGTTAGGTGGGTGGGTAGGTAGGTAGGTTGATAGATAGATAGATAGATAGATAGATAGATAGATAGATAGATAGATAGATAGATAGATAGATAGATAGATAGATAGATAGATAGATAGATAGATAGATAGATAGGTGGGTAGGTAGATAGATAGATAGGTGGGTAGGTAGATTTATAGGTGGGTAGGTAGGTAGATAGATAGATAGATAAATAGATAGATAGATAGATAGATAGATAGATAGATAGATAGATAGATAGATAGATAGATAGATAGATAGATAGATAGATAGATAGATAGATAGATAGGTGGGTGGGTGGATGGGTTAATGGATGGATGGATGGATGAATAGGAATGTAAGTAGGAATGTAGGTAGGTACATACGTAGACAGGTAGGTAAGCAGTTAAATATTCAGACAACTAGGTCAGTATGCGTGTAGGTATGAACACCATTGGACAGACAAGCAAATAAGCCGATTGGTAGGTATTACCAGTGAGTTGACATGAACACAATAGGACAGACAAGCAAATAAGCCGATTGGTAGGTATTACCAGTGAGTTGAAATGAACACCTTAAAAGTGTGATAGGCATGACAATAACCATGCCATTGTCTTGTAACCTGTCAATATTGTTGTTAAGGATGTCAGGCGAACACTGTGACATAACGACAGTTTAAAGATGGTCGCCCATCTTGTGACATTCACCAAAGGGGAACAGCATTTTGTTATCCGTGTTTTGGTTAGCTTTGGGGTGAAACCTATAGCAATTCATCGGGGAACTAATCTGGGCCATTATACATGGACACACATTAGATAGCTGGTGGGTTGGTTTGCTGGTTGTGTGCTTGGTTGGCTCGTTCGTTCGTTCATTAGTTAGCTAGCTAGCTAGTTAGTTAGTTAGATAGTCAGTCAGTCAGTCAGTCAGTCAGTCAGTTAGTTAGTTAGTTAGTTAGCTAGCTAGTTAGTTAGTCAGTTAGTCAGCTAGTTAGTTAGTTAGTTAGTCAGCCAGTTAGTTAGTTAGTTAGTTAGTTAGTTAGTTAGTTAGTTAGTTAGTTAGTTAGTTAGCTAGTTAGTTAGTTAGTTAGTTAGTTAGTTAGTCAGTCAGTTAGTTAGTCCCCATATCATCCCCATGGCACACGGAACTATCAACCACAAAGAGAACTGGTTACTCGCATCAGAAGAAGACAGTCCACATTTTTGGGGCATGCGGTGAGAAGAGGAAAGCTGGAGTATGTCGTCACAACAAGAAGGCTGGAGGGGAAGAGAGGCAGGGGGAGACAGAGAGAAAATGCCGAACAGTTTGAGATCGTGGCAATGAGGAAAGTCGGTATCAGAAATGATTGGAAGCATGAGAGACAGAAGAATGTGGACAGACATTATCACCAACGCCACACAGCAGGGACTATAAGAAGAACAAACTTGTTCATTGGAAATCGTGTATGTACAACCTGTTGCATGCTCAAGAGGATAGAGATGGGGTGGATCCGAAGAGAATGGTTGCTGTCTCTGGAGCGGTCTCGGCTGGCAAAGATTAGTTTCATCTTCGTGCCAGGGCATGCGGGAGTACAAGGGAATGAACGGGCTGACAAGCTCGCAGGTAAGGATCCTGTGGAGGTCGGACGCGCCATGGACCAGGCTGACATTCTGAATTCTCTACGAGAAGTAAGACTTTTGCGAGAACCAAGTGATGAATGTGAATATACAACCATGGCGAGACTGCGAGAACTACAAATTAAAAGAGGGGTGGCCAAACAAGAACACTACGCAGGAAGCAAAAGAAGACTGATAAACCAACAGATAACTGGTGTCGTTAGCCGCTACACGCTGCGGGATTTGCTGAGGAGGGGATCCGAGCACTTATGGACTAAATGGTTCGATGTGCAATGAGGATGATCTGTCGACTAACTAACATCGTACATTGAGCAGCCTACTGCCTGGGATGTCCTCCAGCTCCATAAGCTAGTCCCGCCGTCCCTTTGTAACAAAAGAATCAACCGCGGCATATACATTTATTAAGTTTCAGCTCAGACCCATAAAGGTCTTGTGGTGCTCACTGAACAATAGGATTGTTAAAGGTCTCCCAAGCCTCTCGATAAATGGTAGAAATATGATTAGAGAAAGCAGACTGCAGTACCTGGGAATCTCTTTTAATAGAAGCCTGTCCTTTAGAGATCAACTCAACTCACCTCCCACATAATTTCCAGATAATTCTAAATAATGTTAGTATTTATTTTAATTAGGCTGGATCGGCCCCAGAATTGTCCTGGTCGATACTGAAACCAGACCGCTATCTTGGTAAGCAAGCGCACTAACAACGATACGATTTAGTCCAAGGGAGGTAACCCTTTCTTTTATAGATGTTTGCTTCTATAGAGCCTAAATATTTCATTTTCAAAGCATCATTTTATAATTAGAAATTCTTTAATTTCTTAAAATGTGCGATCAGATTCTGGATAAAACTCTTTGAATATAAGTAAAACTTATAGAATGTTGTACGTCTGCCTATAACGTATTGTACAAATATTAACGAGCTTACATCAAGTTCTCTGTCATTGAAATAGTAATGTTTACATTTATTGAATACCTATGCTCTGATTTTATAAATTTATCTTGAAGGGGAAGTGGTATGGCCGTAAGTGCCCGCCACACCCTATAATGTACTGAATATATTGTATGAACAGAATTATGATTTTTTTTCCTCTAGTTAGTTAGTTAGTTAGTCGACAGATCATCCTCATTGCACAACGAACCATTCAGTCCATAAGTGCTCGGATCCCCTCCTCAGCAAATCCCGCAGCGTGTAGCGGCTAACGACGCCAGTTCTGTGTTGGTTTATCAATCTTCTTTGGCTTCCTGCGTAGTGTTCTTGTTTGGCCACCCCTCTTTTAATTTGCTGCTCTAGCAGTCTGGCCATTGTTGTAGATTCACAGTCATCACTTGGTTCTCGCAAAAGTCTTACTTCTCGTAGAGCATTCAGAATGTCAGCCTGGTTCATGGCGCGTCCGCCCTCCACAGTAGCCTCACCTGCGAGCTTGTCAGCCCGCTCATTTCCTTGTACTCCCGCATGCCCTGGCACGAAGATGAAACTAATCTTTGTCAGCCGAGACCGCTCCAGAGGCAGCAACCATTCTCTTCGGATCGACCCCTCCTCTATCCTCTTGATCATGTTCATTGAGTCGCTAAGGAAACAAGCCCTAGTGAATGTCTGTGTCTCGAGCCATGTTATTGCTTTACTTACTGCCATGACTTCCATAGTCAGGCTACTTGTGATCTCAGCAAATCACCAAAGTCCTCCTTCACAATTCTCCCTCCGGCCTGAGCCGTAAAGGCCAATGAGCTTCTCACATGTCGGACGACCGATTCATCTGTGTAAATGACAGCATCATCGTCTAGCGAATTCTCGAAAATCAACGCTTGTACTTCCGGCTCCACAGCAGCCGGGTTTTCTTGTCTGCATTTTCTGTCTAGTTGGATGCAAACTAAAAAGGGTGTGCAGAAATCTGTTGGTACTTGTACCCACTCCTCGCCAGGTTCTAAGTCCTCAAGTGAACACACATGTTGAAGACTGTCTTTGGCTTGACCCATCCACGACCATCCTCTTTTTTAACCTGCTGCCCTTCATCTTCGTAATTTCACTATGCAGTGGATGTTGTGTGTTTGCGTTAACTCTGAGGTAGGCGCGTGCTCTGCAAACTTGTATTCTGCCTTCAATGGTTGGAAAATCAAGAAGGTAGCGCATCACCCTGCATATACGATGTGGTGACTTGAATGTACGAAACAGAGACTGGGACAATACCGGGGAAAACCGACAGGGAAATGCCCTTGCAGAAGCC
>OY992881.1:31924792-31927292 GCA_963921405.1 Cepaea hortensis
AATTGAGAATCACTCCAACCAGAAAAACAATAAGGCGAAAAACACCGTCCAACCTTTAGTTCAACAGGCTCAGAAGGAGGGAAAAGCATATTGCTTAAAATGTAGGACAACCGGACACCATACGAAAGCGTGTAAGCGGGAAACTACTCCTAAAACTGAAGCTTGTTTGACAAATCCGGAACATAAGAAGATGAGCACTGGTGGAACTTCTTTGGAAAGCCACGTAGCCACTTATTCCAGAATTCCGGTTGTTGAATCCGTTGAACTCAATGGGGGTTCAGTTATGTGTCTCTACGATACGAGACTGAAATATGACGCGATTTGTGTCTTCCTCTTTGATTAGCCCTGATCAGGTAACAGAGGAAACAGTCGAACTATAGGGACCATTGAAAACCATCGCTCCAATGTCGTTTCCAGTGGCAAAAGTGAGCATCAACTCACGATATGTGAAGGGAAAAATTAAGGTGGCAGTCTTTTCAGACCCCCATATACCCTGTCCTTCTTGGTTGTCGATATCTATTCTTAGGAGATCCAGTAAAGCCTAGAATGGTCTCAGCCATGACGACGAGACTTCAAGCTAGTACAGCTTCAGAACAGTCGATACCAAATAATCCTCATCCAGAGGATTTGAAGAAGACCCAGACAGCGGCTAACACTTTGGCGCCTTGTTTCAACAAACTGCCTAGAGCTCACTCACTCCCACTTAAAGGTGAGATGTATATGAAGAATGGATTGCTTCCCAGAAGGGCAGAAACAGGAGGACAGGAGCATGCCCAGCAAGTTGTTCCTTCTGCTTATAGAGCTCAAATATTGGATATGGGACATAGTCAACTTTTTCTGGGCACATGGGAATAAACGCGTCCATGCAACGTATCTCAGCTCATTATTACTGGCATGGTATGCAAACTGACATAGCAAGTTTTGTAAAATCATGTCCACAATGCCAGAAGGTTGCTCCTAAACACTGGACAGCTCCAGTTACACTAGGGGAAATGCCTGTATCCGGTACCCCATTCGAAAAAGTGGCGGTTGATATAGTCGAACCTCTCAACCGGACAAAGAGAAAGAATCAATTTATTCTTACGCTTGTTGCACATGCTCCATGTGGGCGGAAGCTGTGCCTATGTTTTCAAGCAATTCGAAGCATGTAGCGGAAGCCTTGCTTGGAATTTGTACCAGACTAGCATTTCCTATTAGGATCCTAACTGATAATGGATCACCGTTCAAAAGTAAGCTGATGGAAGCAGTTTTTAGGCTTTTTCAATCCAGACAGATCGGTATAAGTCCATATCACGCGAACGTGAATGAAACTGTGGAACGCTGGAACGGCACCTTTCTTAGTATCCTGAGGAAACTTGCCCAGGAGAAACCAGAGGATTGGGATTTGTACATACTTGCAGCTTTATTTGCATATAGGGAAGTACCTCATCATTCAACTGGGATTGCTCCAGCAACTTTGTTGTTTGGACGTCCAATTAAAGGACCCCTTGAAGCTTTACTTAGGACGTGGACTGAGGATCAAGTAGACGAGACAGTGGTGACTGCCTCTTCTTATGTTGCTGAGTCGAAAAACCGTCTACAACATGGATGGCGATTGGCGTCGGTCAACCTACGACAAGCTAAGCGTAGAATTTCACGATACTTCAACAGAAAGGCAAAGGATAGAGAATTGGAGGTGGGAGAGAAAGTGCTATTAATACTTCCTACAAGTCAGAATAAGTTGCAAATCTGATGGAAAGACCATGTAGTGACAGAGAAGATTTCTCGTACTAATTACACAATTTCGATCAGAGGAAAGTTGAAAGTTTATCACATAAACCTCTTAAAGAAATATAATGAAAGGCCCTCTACCACCGAAACAGCACATCTGATGGCGTTGGCAGTAGCTACAGAAGTGGACCGTGGGAATACTATGGGAGTAGAATACCCTCTGCAAGCAAAAGAAACTTTTCAGGATATGGATATTAGTCCTACATTAAAACCAGATCAGCAGATGCAAATCCAGGATCTTTTGGCTACACATACCGATGCACTTACGGACAAGCCAGGGCTTACAAATCTAGTAGAGTTTGACATGAAATTAATAGACTCGACTCCTGTGCGTGCAAAAACTTCTCCCGTTCCTTATGCCAAAGAACCCATTTTGAAGGAAGAAATACAGCAAATGCTCTTGGCTGGAATCATTTCACAATCTGAGTCCCCGTACAGTGCAAGTGTGGTGTTACTGAGAAAACCAAGTGGAGAACATAGATTGTGCATCGACTATCGACAGCTCAATGTTATGACTGAGTTTCAAGCTGAACCGCTACCGGATCAGAACCAACTCTTCACCCGTCTCAGCTCAGCCCAATACTTCACTAAGGTAGATCTCAGTAAGGGCTATTACCAGATTCCCGTGAAACAGGAAGTTAGACCATGGTTAGCTTTCAGCATCCCTGACGGGCACTATGAGTTTAATGTTCTTCCTTTTGGATTAAGTAACGCGCCCAGTGGTTTTACA
>OY992881.1:31932292-32009792 GCA_963921405.1 Cepaea hortensis
TCCATTAAAATGTCTTTTCCTGTTGTTGTTGCTGCATTTCCGTTATCTGAAAGTCCAAATCGACACCACAAATGAACACGAGAAGTTGTGACGTACTCGAGAGATAAATAGACTCATACAGCGCCAGAGAATACCACAACACGTTCCTAGTTTTCTTGCATATCTGTGGCACTATGTTCTCTCCAAATTCTTCTGTTCTTCGCACAACTGAAATAACCGTAAGGCAGATAGTTCCAAACAAATCGGCTTTCTCAGGACACAAGTCAATTCCTGCTTCCATAATACACTCTTTGATGATGTTGCCATCAGTAAACTGTTTTCATCGTTCTGCCTACTTATACAGTGTTGTAGCTTGTAAGAGTGACAGATTCATTTTCAGCAACCTTTCTCGTGAAGAGATTTCTTTGAGTTTCAAAACCACGTTTCATGGACTTTTATTTCACAGAGTGTAACTTTCCAGAAAACTTTTGAATACGTTGATGGATGTTTTGTTTCGTAGTGACACCGAAGATTGTACTCTTTCAATATGGCAACACTTTAGCTGCATATTACGCAACTGGTTTTCCGGTCCTTTGTTCCCAGAAAGAAGTACTTTACTCCCCATTCTTCATTGAAAACGCAGCACTCGGCGTCCACTTTTATTTTCTTAGTAGCCATAATGAAAAGTGAAGTACACGGGATCTGAAAGTGAAAAAGACATTGAATTAGAAACATGATTAACAACTTATTGACACACAAGAAAAGCAGGCGACTAAGGGTCACTGGTGAAGCTACGGCTCACCATAGGTACACATAAAGTTTATAGGTACTTATGGTAACAGACATTATTGATACAGGCATTGATAATGCACAGTGGGAGCAAGTCGCCGCTGAACGTGTTGCATGGAGATCAAACCTCAGAAATAGAATAAAACAAAGAAGAAAATTATTGCAGATAAATCACACACCGAGCGTGTGAGACGTAAGATGGTGCATGATGGTGGAAATGACCACGTGTTCACATGCACCCACCTTCAACGAACATTTACAGCGCGAATTGGCCTGATCAGTCACATTCGCTACCGTCATAGGTAAAAGTTATTATGCCTTTTTAAAGCACAAACTATCGTCTGCCAAGACGGCAAGGTGCCAATGATGGTAATAGAATATATCTCATAATAAGGTTTGCAAAATATATAAATAGGGCCGGCCTAAATAAACAGCCTAGTGCAGAGTTTATCAACCGGGGTTCCGAGAGTGGCAGCCAGGGGTTCCGCCGAAACAGACCGAAATCGCCTAACTGCAACATTTCTGCCCATCTGGTTTATTAAATAACTAGCTGACCCGGCCCGGCTTCGCCCAGGCCCTGGAGGGGATCTGTCTGTCTGTCTGTCTGTCTGTCTGTCTGTCTGTCTGTCTGTCTGTCTGTCTGTCTGTCTGACTGACCCGGCCCGGCTTTGCCCAGTCCCCGGTGTGGAGCATCTCATTTAATTCACATAAGTAGTCACATAAGCTCCCGTTCCCGTTCCCGACTATCTGTCTGTCTGTCTGTCTATCTGTCTGTCTGTCTGACCCGACACGACTTCTCCCAGTCCCTGGTGGGGAGCATCTCCTTTAATTTATATAAGTAGGCATATAAGCTCCCGTTTCCGACTGTCTGTCTGTCTGTCTGTCTGTCTGTCTGATAATTTATTGGTTGCAGTTAGAACAACCTTAGATAAACGAAGACCAAATTACAAAAAGAATTACAAAAAGAATTAGAAAGAGCACTTGAAAGATCTTTACATCTTCCCCCAACATTTAACTTGGGTAAATGGAGCGGCAGCAGCAGCAGAAGAAGAAAAAGGAGGAGGAGGAAGGAGGAGGAAGAGGGAGGTGGAGGAGGGAGGAGCAGGAGAGAGGAGGAGGAGGGAGGAGGAGGGAGGAGGAGCAGGAGGGAGGAGGAGGAGAGAGGAAGAGCGAGGGGGAGGAAGAGGGAGGAGGAGGAAGAGGGAGTTGGAGGAGGGAGTTGGAGGAGGAGGGGGAGGAGGAGGGATGAGGAGGAGGAGAGAGGAGGAGGAGGGAGGAGGATGGAGATGGAAGAGGAGGGAGGAGGAGGAAGAGGGATGAGGAGGAAGGAGGAGGAGGGAGGAGGAGAGAGGAGGAGGAGGGAAGAGGGAGGGGGAGGAAGAGGAAGGAGGAGGAGGGAGGATGGAGGTGAAGAGGGGAGGAGGGAGGAGGAGAGAGTAGGAGGAGGGAGGGGAGGAGGAGGGAGGAGGAGGGAGAAGGGTGGAGGAGGGAGGAGGAGGGAGGAGGAGGAGTAGAGGGAGGAGGAGGGAGGAGAAGGAGGTGGGAGGAGGAGCAGGGAGGAGGAGCAGGGAGAGGGAGGAGGAGGGAGGAGAAGGGAGAAGGGTGGAGGAGGAGCAGGGAGAGGGAGGAGGGGGAGGAGGAGGAGAGAGGAGGAAGACTAGGAGGTTTTAGGTGGAGGAGTATAACGCTTATGCCTGTAGATAACTGTAGCGAAAGGGTCCACCTATTTGAGAAATATGCAACAATTTTACATATATAGCAATGATATTAGAAGTTATGTCCCCTCGCTATATATACATTATAATGTAAATTGAAATATTAAATAATATTAAGTATATGACCGTTTTTACACTAACAAACCATGACAGTTGGCAGCACGACAATGAGGGGAAGACGTGTAGAAAATTTCATCTCAATCGGATGGACCGTTCGCGAACGCATAAAGGACACACACACACACACACACACACACACATACATACATACATACATACACACACACGCGCGCGCGCACGCGCACGCACACACGTACACACGTACAGACAGACAGACAGACAGACAGACAGACAGACAGACAGTCTCTTTTATATATATAGAAGTAGAACAGACACTCGGATCATCGCACAGATTTCCTTGAGCAACGTAAACATTTGCGTAAAGATCTACTCCAGCAGAACGATTGAAAAACACTGCCCTAGCGTCCAGCTCGATTCACCTTGACCGGGGAATTCTTCTGAGCTGGGGATAATATTTTCGTAATAACACGAGGATTCTATGGCATTTTAATGCTATGTTTGCTACCTTATTGCTTCTCTTCACACTTGTAGATCACTTACCTATCACTGTCTAACATAGAAATCCTTGTTACATATCTATAAAATGAATGACTGGCAAAAATTAGTAAATATTTCTGGAGCATTGGTCTTGTGTTGACAGCCGGACATCGGGGTGGGGGTGGGGGGGGGGGGGGGGGTGGGGGGTAAGAGAAGATATGTGTGTGTTTGTGTGTGTTTGTGTGTGCGTGCGTGTGTATGTGTGTGTGCTGCTCTTGACACCATGGTAATGTCAGAGCGTAGGCGGCGCTACAACGAGTCGGGGAAGGACTTGAGATGGTGCGAAATAATTAAACATTACAATAAACAAGAACATTGGGACGCAGAGGTGTTTCCAAGGCACCAGGGCTGGGTTCTATACTGGCCAAGACCTATTGACGCGTCCTCGCCGAGCGTCCTGGGCAACAGGTCCCTTTTGGGTCCTCGCTAAAGTCAGTAGGATCGTTGATTCCTCCGAAGTCGGAGAGTGTCTGACTGCACGGCGAGTCTGCACATCAATAAGCCTGCGGGGACAACGGATACTCACGCAAACCTCAAGTCCTGTATGACATCACACTGATGTTGGACAACAGGATGTTTTCATCCGGCATACAGAACTTCGCGCTGGAGTTTTCAGCCAGCGAAAACAAGCAAGCAAGCACAAGAACATCTAGATACAATAATTTATAATTGAAAATTGTAAATTTAAGACACATAGTAGCCAGGAAGTCTCCGCACGTGTCAATCAATCAATCAGGTTTCGTCTCCACAATGAAGGTTGGCTACAATGGATCTCTAACACTTTCTCTCGCCTTGACTGTACATTATATCAGGCTGATGTTCGTCCATCTCTTGATGTTATCTTCCCACTTGTATCGTTGTCTACCTCTTGCTCACTTGCCCTCAGCCTTGCACTCCAGTATGGTTTTTATAAGAGTATCATGTCTTTTAACGTGGCCGAAATATTTCACCTGCCCCCTCTTTATTTCATTACTCAACTCTCTCTTCATTCCCACCTGTTCTAGAACAGTGGTTCTCGACCGGTGGGGAATCCCCCCCCCCCCAGGGGGGGGGGGGGGGAGGAATTTTAGGGTTTCCGGGGGGGGGGGAATTAAGATTATTTCTAGATCACGTTAATACAAGAACCGATTACTTGATATTGTTTTTCTCTTCGGTACTGTACGTCTCACCCTTCTAAAATTTAATTTATAAAGTAAGTAGACCCACAAATCATGTTTTATGTGGATGTCTAGACTTGTTTTAGTATGTGCTATTAAATTTAGCTTCCATTATTGCGTATGCTGTGTAGGGGTGGGGGGGGGGGGGGATTTTTAGCTAGGAAATACGAAAGGGGGGAATGGCGTTCTGAAAATATGGTGAAGGGGGGCACGGGCCAAATTTATAGGTAGGAAATACGGAAAGTGGGGGGATGACTTTCTGAAAATATTGTGAAGGGGGGCACGGGCCAAAAAAATGGTTGAGAACCACTGTTCTAGAACCTCTGCATTTGATTGTTTTTGTTTCCACGAAATACGACATATTCGTCTGTATATCCAAATATCTAGGGCCTTTATGGGACTTTCTAGTTGCTTGTTCAATGTCCAAGCTTCCGCGCCATACAGTAGTGTTGAATATACTTAGCATTTGACAATTATCACTTTTAATACGCTGTTAATTTCTCTAGATGTTAATACTGATTTTGTGTGAAGATCACCTATTATTCTAAATATAATATTGACATTTAAATTGTATCACAACGCCTCGAGTTCCATACGTTATATCAAGCATTTTCGAGGTACCGCCGGCGGGCCGGATGAAAAGACGCCGGGGGCCGATTCGGCCCGCGGGCCGTAGTTTGGTGACCCCTGAGCTAGACGATGTCAAAGATGTATTGAAGAAAAAGATGACACCTCACCAGGGCCCGATGGGGTTAGGTGTGCCCACAAGATGGATATGAGTGATGGAGAACTTATGGAGATGGCTGCTTGCTTTAACCTGACCATCAGGGTGACATCAGTACCCCAGGTTTGGGTGCATAGCTATTTAACACCATTTCCTAAACCAGGCAAAGATCATTCAAAGCTAAATGGATTTAGGATTATTACCCTACATAATACTTTTGACAAGGTGCGGGAGCAGATCGTAGCTTCAGGAAAATTTAGAAACGGAAAAGCTTCCCCCCCCCCCCCCCCCCAAAAAAAAAAAATTTCCCCGTATGGTTTGGGAGGTTACCGGCAAGGGAAAGATACTTGGTCAAATGCAGCCACTTTTGCCTACTATGTTTATGAAGGGTTCCAAAACAGACAGGAGACGACGGTGGCAGCACTCGATTTCCAGGACGCGTACAGCAGTCAGATATGATATTTTAATGTACGCTCTTATGAAGAAGAGAGTAAGTATTCCTTGGTTGGTGAATTGAATTGCAGCTGTTGTGTATTCTCACAGCGTGGTTCTCCGGCTGGGTACACGGACCTCTGAGCCATGAATCATAGCCCCCGGACTACCACATGGGTCGGCAGTTTCCCCTGTGCTTTTCAATGTATATACGAGCAAGACTGCCAGCCTCGAAGCTCCAGGGGCTGGAAGGATACTAACATTTGCAGATGATGTTCATGCATGCAGGCAGGGGAGGGACAGAAATTAAACAGCTCAGAAGATGCAGGCGACACTGGACAAAGTGATGGCGTGGTGTACGGAGATGAATGCCGTCATTAACCCAGAAAAAGCGTCTGTCTTGTGATGCTCTCTGGAGAATAGGATTGTCAAAACTGACCTCCCAAGCCTCATAATAAATGGTAGAGCTGTGAGTGGCACCTTGCAGTCTTGACAAACCAAAGTATGTGAGTTGGAATGTGGCCAATATTCCATCACAATACCTGGGCAGAGCTTCAGAGAAACATGTGGTGCCCAAACGACATGTTCCCTCTCTTGGCCTAATCTTGTGTATTCCAGAGGAATGGGTAACCAATATGTCTGGCACAAGGTAGGCTGCAGACGCTGGTGGCACAGCGTCAAACCTCCGAGACCTCGCCACCACGAGCTGATGGCGAGTGATAGCCAGACTCTGGAACCCAAGGGACCCGGCTTAGAGGCGTTCAGCCAAGTCCCACAGGTGGGGGACTCGTACGCGTCCGGACCGTATGGGCGCGTACTTCTGTCAATCACAAGTGTCCGGGCCTATGTAAAGCGTGCACTATCGTCAAACTCCCAGCCTGACTTAGACCTGTGAATAGAGACATTATGTGGGTATGAAATGTGATGAGGAAAGTAAACTAGCTACCACATCTCCTTGTGGACCGAGATGATATCCGTGGTGTAGTGGTTAAACCGCTGGCCTCGCGCTCCGAAAGAAATGGGCTTGTTATGGGACACAGTGATTCGGTTCATGGGTGTCATTTTCTGCGAGACTCCTGTGGGGCTGTAGTGTGTGTGCTCTGTCCGTGGACTTAGCCCCTAGCGATATCCCAGAAAGCTGGGTAGAAAAAGTTAAGAGGGCGAGTCAATAAGTAAGTCACACAGTTCTGGTATGGCAGGTAAATAAAAACAAAGCACGCGGTTCTATGCAGCCGGTCTGGGAGGACTGATACAACGATGGGATAAGTGCATCAATGTTGGTAGAAATTATGTTATTGTTGTTGTTGTTGTTGTTGTTGTTGTTGTTGTTGTTGTTGTTTCTTCCACTTATGCCGTTAGGCGGCGTGGGGAGAGTTAATTGGAGTTCCAGCGCCGTGACTAGCACCTTTCCTCCAATTTTCTCCATAAATCTTGAGCAGAATTTTTAGGATCACGTAAATTCCCTACCGGTTTGCTAGACCAGACGTAGGTTCCTTACCTACTTAACCCATGTATATTTGCTACTAACCACCATGTCACTTCCACTGGTCGCCTGCTGGATAGCTTCGTGCTATGACAGGTAAGACTGATCGATCAACTTTGGAATTTGGAACTTGCGGTAAAGACCTCGATAGAGTCTCGTATTGTTATTTTTCGTCACTACCTCCCCGTGCCGGGAGTGGGTAAGTTGCGCGCCTGCTGCCTTCCTTGTATATATACAAATAAACTGGTTTCAAGTTATTAACATAGTTAGTTTTCTACAGCCTTTGTGACTTACTTATTAACTTACCCTCGTAGCTGCTAGGTTTCACCACGTACTTACATAAATGAGATATCGTTGTCAACGGTAACGCTCTGGAAATGTACACCAGAGCTGAAAAATTCAAGCAGAAAAAAACCGACGACGTAACGACAACAAGCTTCATCGGCAAGGTGTTTAGAAGGTAAGAGTATCGACTTCGTTGCACCGCGTTTTATCCCATATGGCGTCCTGCCGCAAGCGTTGCATAAAGCACGAACTCTGTAGTTCCAGCGACGACCCCCAGTAGTCTCCGAGAAAATTGCACTCGTGAACCGAACGACGTGGCCCTGAATCGAACCCACAACCTTCAGAGCCAGAGGCAAGCGGGAACCACTTCGCCAAGGAGACTTCCGTCACCAGCAAATGCTGTACAACAACGCAACGGGTGTGTGCTGTGCTGTGCTGTGTTATATTGTTTGGTATCCACTGAATTATAATTATCTACTTATTTATTTGTTATACTTTTACATTTTAACCTCACGGAGGTAACATTTGTGCGCCCAACGCCATACGCCTAGACTCTGTTTCACGTAACGTTCTGCCGGGCGTACATTGCTTTGGGCATCAGGTAAACAATTTGGTTTGAGCCTAACCTTGGAATGCCATAGAATCTTTGCTATGTTAGCTGTCGCTGCCCTGGTTTATTTAGTGCGCCAGCTTACTAAAGCAGTGTCCAGGGATTTTAATCATGAAAAGTGGCAGGACCTTATTTCAGCCCTGTACTGACACCAGACCGCCTTGACAGAAGACAGTTTGTTGCATCATTCCTCCAAAAAGGCATAATTACTACAACCCATGGTGGGGACCAGGGATGGAGTTATACCTCTCCATAGCACACAGTCTGGACTAAATGGTAGAGTCCATGTGTTGCCCATGCAGCATGGTCCCTATCTCGGAATACCTAGTTTACTCCAGAGGAAAGGTAACATCAATATATATGGAACATGACAAGCTGCCATATCAGCAAATCAATGCTCTAACTGTCTGCCTCTTGGAGCTTCGATCATAGAAAAGTTGCCGATCAAGGCTTAGGGCCTGGTCTGCGCTGCCATGACATTTTGTCTTTATATTGCATTTCCTCGCACCAGGATAAGGCTTGTACCCTTCCAGTTGCGATCCATCGTCCGAAGCCGTTGACATGATGTGGGGTGTCGGGTTTGATGACTGCCACTAAGCATTCGGCGCTGACAGAAATCAGATAGTACTGTCCACTATCATACGGTAGCTCAGTTCTACTGCCAGGGAAAGTAACAACGATTTCCTGGGAAAAGGTAGTGAAAGTAGAACATTAAAAACAACTACAAGAAAGAAACTGAAGCCATTCTTTGGTTGTGCAGTGGGAAGAGATGTGCAGGAAAAAATGGTGACGACCGGAAAGATCAATGGGAGAAGTCGCAGAGGCAGACAAAAATCAAATATGCTGGATCTAGAACACCAAGAATCTAGACGTATGGAAAGTCATGATCGCCAACTCCCTTCTGGCTCTCTCTTTGGCGCTTCTTCTTGTCTTATAATGTATTCACGCCAGGAAACCCTTTGGTCTTCTATTATGTTAAGAAGTATTCTTTGCTCTATACTTTTTTCCCCGGAACTTGTCGGTTTCAGGTTTTTTTTAAATTCTGTTAATATTATTTGGTGTCACAATCTCTTTTCCAACAGAATGAGATTGGTCGTTATCTAGATCCTAATGCTCCTTCTATATCACTGCAGAGTGTAAGCTGGGTTAGCCCCATGTCCCACAACACAAGTCATTACTGTAGTACACATCTATTAGTCACTGAACAAGATTGCGTTTGCGCACAGAATATCCCTTTAATGATGAATGAACACGGAAACAGGCAACATATATAAATCCAGTAACAGTAATTCCAGAATATATCCTCATCACAACCTCACAATTAAATAGCACTGCCTTCTCCAGGCCTTCTTAATCTAATCCAACACGACAGTTAACCAGCCACTCTCCCCGGCCCGAACTCACTCGATCCAACCAACTCTGGGCTTAGGCCTTAACTAAATATGCAGTCCCCTGACTCCCCACAATACTACTCCTCAGCCCAAGCTGTCTGCCTCACAACCACACTAGCGGGCTTACGCCTCCTCAACTCCCCCCTTAAACTCACTGCCTCCAACCTTCCCTGTCCATCTTCTTATTTGCCCTTTCCGGGGACCTACCACCCAGCCTCATTTTACCTCCGTCTATTATTTCTCAGGGCCGGTTAGCTTGTTTATATAGTACTACTTTCGCTTAGGTCCATCACCCAATGTTAATGAACCCAGGCATGTTACATTTGGTAACTTCAGAAAAAAAAAATTCAGTAGCAGGAACGAGCTGTGGGAATGTGAAGTGTGGGTTTGTGAAGTGTGGGTAAGTGAAGTGTGGGTATGTGTAGTGTTGATATGTACAGTGTGGGTATGTGAAGTGTGGGTATGTGCAGCGTGGGTATGTGAAGTGTGGGTATGTAAAGTGTGGGTATGTGCATTGTGGGTATGTGCAGTGTGGGTATGTGCAGTGTGGGTATGTGCAGTGTGGGTATGTGCAGTGTGGGTATGTGATGTGTGGGTATGTGCTGTGTGGGTATGTGCAGTGTGGGTATGTGCAGTGTGGGTATGTGCAGTGCCAGACCCATGTCATTGTTTAGGCCTGAGTGTACAGACGGATGGTGACCAGTTTGTCTGTCCAGTAGAGAACAACGCATGTAATCATAGTACCTTCGTCCGAACGCGTTCTTGCCATTTTCACAGTAACGTCCTAACCTTTACACCAACGCACCGGTTTCTTTCTTCAGTTAACACATCTTAAATACTACCCAAGCGCTTACAATCACTGTTATCCATTGTCCACGTAACACATCTTAAATACCCACAAGCGCCTACAATCACCGTTACCCACTGTCCGTGTTTCAGAAACCTAGACCATGTTAGCAGGAGGTGACAAAGCTGGATTGAAGGCTGTGTGATGTATTCTAAAATTGCCGTATCAGTCTCTCGACTAAACAACATGTCATTACAAACCTCCTGTCTTTATTGGGTCACACAAATACTGACCAGTTATCTCGTACCTAGCACCAATTACAGGATCTGGTGTTATCTGGCTACACGCCTTGTTCGCCAACAGTTAATTCCCCATGGGCAAACACTTCAGCCATGTGGGCAGAAGCTATAACGAGAGAAACAAACAGATTAACGAGCTTGTGATGCAGGCCTAACGTACTGTATCCGTTCGGCATCCACCAGTTTCAACTCAGTTATGCTTCTTTATGTCCGGTATTCTTCCCTGGGGATCTCGTCTTCCCTACCTTCCCGTCCTCCTTGTAATGTTCGCAGTATTGTATCAATAGACCAGGTAATATCTTTACTTGCTTCTAAAGTAAGTTCAACCCGAGTCACGGTAACCTCCTGCAGAATTGAAACTGACGGAATTGTTAGGCGCCTTCCATATTTAATCAGTTTCCACTGCCGTGCAGATAGCTATATTGGCTACGGTGGTGAGGGGAGACGGGGTCGATTCCGTGTCTATAGCGACCAGCGGAAAGCCGAACCAGGTGATCTATTTCGCACACCGAATCATTAAATAGATATCAGTCTTCTTTCTCCGAATTTGAGAAGGAAGAGGCTAGGAGTCACGAAACTGATCAATATGTAAAATAACACCCGTCACCTAACAGACGTAACACATTTATATATCACGCCTGCGAAGCAGCGTCTGCCATAGCATTGCCCTTTGAAAACAATTTTAGTAATATTTGTGTGCACATTTTAAATGGCAAAGAATGACGACTTCTTCTTATATTCATTGTCCATGAAGTTCGGCGTTGGTAATCATGTTTGTCTACGGCCTTCTGTCTCGTGTACTGCCAATCATTACTGATGCCGATGATCCTCTCATGCCACCATGTCAAAATGTCCAGCTTCTTCTCTCACAGTCTGCCCTCCAGTTTTCTAGTTGTCACTGCGTACTCCAGCTTTCCATTTGTCACTACGTACTCCAGATTTCCAGTTGTCACGAAGTACTCCAGCTCCTCATTTGTCACGATATATTCCAGCTTTCCCGTTCTCTTAGATGCCCAAAGTATGTGAGCTATGGCCTTCTGATGCTAGTAACCAGTTCTGTTTGTGAGTTATCTTTTCTTCAAGATATCTTCATTACGCCTTTTATCTATCTCCTGTATTCTCATCATTCTTCTACAATAACACTAGCGCGTGCTCTGGCAGCACACGAGCTGCATTTTATTTACGGCGCCATTGCAGCCTTGAAACAAAGTTCATACCGACCTGCGGTAATATCCTTTTACAATTTATTTTCATTTAAGTGAATGACGACTTCAGGCACCGTACAACTTACGTTTCATTGCGGTGCCATTTTAACCTTGAAAGAAGGTTCATACTAGCCTACCATAACACACGTTTGCACTTACAGAAGATTTGATACATGGAATGGTTTGTATTTAATTTTACTAGACTTTTCTCGCTGAGGTTAATGTGTGTGATTTATAATACCGCGTTACGTACCCACGCAGGTATACATGTAAGTATGCACGTGTGAACGTGTGTATATGTATATTAGAAATATTACAGGCGAGAGGATAGACTTCACTGAACCTGGTTTTAACCATTGGTTTCGGTCTCTCTCCTTAGCCGCCTGGCGGGAGCATTGCTAAGGCACGAGCCCAGCATAGTATGGTAATTTGCCAAATGAAGACCATAACGAAAGGGTCAGGTAGTATTGAGATAGAAACAGAAAAAGCCAGCGAAAGAGAGAGAGAGAGAGAGAGAGAGAGAGAGAGAGAGAGAGAGAGAGAGAGAGAGAGAGAGAGAGAGAGAGAGAGAGAGAGAGAGAGAGAGAGAAAACGAACGAACTTTATTTTCAAAGTGTCACAAATTGGGCATGCACACCAGTCTTACATTCGGCCCCTCCAACCACTAATCTTTGGTACATCAATTATCTGGTGTGCATGTTACATTCACATAGAAAAAAAAAACATTATCGAATGAACACAGACAGACAGACAGACAGACAGACAGACAGACATTAGGCAGGGGCAGAAAGAGAAAGAAAAGGATAGGCTAAGAAGTGGAGGAAGACAGAAAGAAACAGCGAGAGACAGAGCGAGAAACAGAGAGAGAGAGAGAGAGAGAGAGAGAGAGAGAGAGAAAGAGAGATAGGACAGACAGACAGAGAGGGACATAGAAAGAGGCAGGGATAAACAAATAGACAGACGGAACGAGAAACTGAGTGCGACAGAGAGAGAACATTTCTGTAAGCAGTCAAGAGGCTCATTTGTAAGTCAGACAACTTGACATAGAAGGTCGACGTCTCTAGTGTAAGTTTGACCCGCCACTTTGACCCCCAAGGTCAAACAAATCAATCCGCGCAAAACGAAAATGACACAAGTTCGACAATTCAACAAAAGATCAAAAGGTGGTGACGGGACAGGGACACTATCAGGTCTGTTTAGTGAGTGGAATGGAGTATGGAGTATGCCAGTAAACGTGAGAAATAGTGTTCAAGTGCCATGGTAAATCTATGCTTTGTATGTATGGCAATCATGGACCATAAGAAGACAGGCTGAGAAAACATCTGATCGTGGTTTCTGAGGAAAATGCAAATAATACCATTGGACATACGCACGCACGCACGCACGCACACACACACACACACACACACACACACACACACACACACACTTATAATCTCATCTCGTCTTGTTCCTCTTATACCTTGCCGTGTCGAGGTGAAGTATAAACCGCGGGAGAGTGCCCGCTTATGAGTTTCATGTATCGTGATTCCCTTGGACTCTGTTATTCCGCTGTCCATCGTTTACACGTGGTCGGCCTCTTTTTCTGGTACCCTCTGGTCTGTACATCATTGCTTGTTGTGGTATATTGTTAGTTGGTAGCCTAGTTATATGGCCAAACCATTTGACTTGCTGTTTTGTGATGAAGTCTAGGGCTGCTATAACCTCTACTTTAGCCATGATTTCTTCATTTCTGATTTTCTCTCTTCTTGATACATTGAGTATTCTTCTCAGAAATCTCATTTCTGTTGTTGTAATTTTTCTTTCCTTTTTCTGTCATTGTCCAGATTTGGCATTGGGAGCATAGAACTGGGGGGAAATTGTATTGTAGAGTGCTTTATTTAGTATCTGTTCTTTAGTATAGGTGCCATTGGTCCAAAGAGTTGGTTTGCCTTATTGCATCTATTTTCGATCTCGTCTTCTTATTTGCCATTTCATGATATTATACTTCCTAAATACTTAAAGCTCTTTACTTGTTTCAGGGGGTGTTCTTTTAGATGAATCTTTGTTAATTTTTCTTCTGTGGTTACAGTCATTACTTCTGTTTTACAGATACCAATATTCATGTTGTACTCCTTACACACTTCGTTTAGACTATTCACGTTATCTTGTAATTCTGCTTCTGATTTTGCTATTAGTGCTTGATCGTCCGCAAATAGGAGTTCTTTAATGGTGTAATTCGCCGTTGGTTCTTCTTCTGTGTTGTGTTTGTCATGCGATGTTGTCACGGTCTCTGTTTGGCTGGTTTCTTTACATATGCTGTCTATAGTCTATATAGGTTATGAACAAAGGGGGGGGGGGGGGGGGCAGGACACAACCATGTCGTACTCCAGATCTCATGGTGAAGTGTTCTGATTGTTCTCCGTTTGTTCGTACCGTACATTCGCTATTGTTGCATAAACTTATACACAAGTTTGTTAGATGTACACTTACTCCATATCATTTAAGGATTTCCCTCAGCTTATTTCTATCTACCCTATCAATTACACATTCTTGGTCGACAAAGGCTAAGTAGAGTGTTTCATTAAATTCGATACATGTTTCTATTAGTTGTATAAGAGCAAAGATTACCTCTGTGCATCCTTTGTTTTTCCTAAATACATTTTGTGTTTCTCTTGGCTGGGGTACTTCTGTAGGTCGTAGACTTTTCTTTAATATTTTGCAGAATATTTTTCCAATAAGGAAATGCCTCTGTATTGTGTGCAGACTATCTTATTGCCTTTCTTTTTCAAACTAGGATAATTATGGCGCTTCCCCGGTCTTGTGGTGCCTGTTGTTCTACTTAAACATGGTTAAACAGTAATGTAGCCGTGCTGTTTCAACATCTCTTGCTGCTTTAATAGATCATTTAGAATTTCGTCTTTTCCCGATCGTTATTCACTGGTGCTAATATTATGGCTTCTCTAATTTCTTTTAATTTCGTATGTCTGGTTCTAGTTCTTCGATGGTATCTGCGTACGTTTTGTTTTTATCCCTGTGGCATCTGATGGAATGTTGAGAAGTTGTTCGAAGTACTGCCTCCATCTTTTTAGGATTTGTTTTTGTTCGCTTATTGGTTCTCCTTTTTCGCGCTTAGCTATTTCAATTGAGTCAAAGGATTCTGCTCTGGTTCTCATTGCACTAATCCAGGGGTCACCAATTTTTTTTTCTGGGCGGGCTGGACAACTGAAAAAAATGACGAGCGCGAGCCGCATACTCATACTGTACAATACTTGCGCCGTCTCCGTGGCGAAGGTCTTACTGACGCGGTTCGTAATCCCGTACACCCGCGTTCGAAACACAGATGAGCTCGATTTGGTAGCAGACCGCATTGCGCTGGTTTTTTACGCTATGGTATGGGTGTGGGTCGTTCAGAAAGCAATGGCAAACTACTGAATGTAAACTTACCATGACATTAAAAACAGCAATAAATGCTGGCGTTGACTGCAAACGTCCTGTAAAGGATATGCAATTAACGTTAACAACATTTCAAGCCAGAATGAACGCTCTGGGAAAAAATACGAAAAACTAAGTTACTCATGGGTGAATGGTGTGCAATGCACACAAAAAACAAAGACAACCAACGTATTTATTTACTACAAAAGGTTATCAAAGAAGGCGACGTTAGCAACAAAGAAAGTTACATCAGACCTAGTCTGCACATAAACGAATCTCACAAACTAAGCAGCAAAAAAAGGTTAGTGAGATTTGTGAAGCTGATATTTGGCTTTCAATATTTCATCCATGTTTGGTTTGGAATTGCAGCATCCAATCTAGAGTATTGCTTTCAAATGTTCATCAGTCAATCTCGTTCGATGTATTGATTTCACATATTTCATTTTTGAAAATGTTTGCTCACAGGCATAAGTTGTTCCAAACACTGATACCATTTTTTTTTCATATCCTTTACAGGGCATCGCTGTCACCATCAGCATCTTTCAGCTGATTGATGATTTCTTGGAAAGATTACGCTCAGTAGTTTGCCATTGCTTTCTGCGCGACAGGCCCACATACCCCGTAAGTTACCGACACAGAGGGAACCGCTACAAATTCTCGCTCATATCACGTTACTTACGAGAGTATACGGGATTACGGAGAAATTCATGTAACTCCTAGACCAGGGAGACCGGCACTTATGCCATACCAGCGGCAAATTGCTTCAGTTTCGGAAACTCAACATCAGCTAAGCAGCTGTAAAATTCAACAAGTTTTCCTTCTCTGTGCTTCTCTTTCAACAAGTCATTTGCTTGCAAATCAGTGAGTTTCAACTGTATTTCAACTGGTACATCATCAATGTTACAATCAAACGGATTCTTGAACAGAAGAATTTCACTTTCAATTCTGTCAAGATATGAAAATCTCTCCAAACAAATGCTTCTTCAAGTCACGAATAATTTTCTTTTGGAAAATCGAGTTTGACATCTTCGGCGATTGTAGAGCAAAACTCTTTGAAACAGTGAAAATGAGAAACGTTTTCTCCTTCCTTTTGTATTACAAACGATGACATCTTTCTCTGAAATCCTTTTGATGATTCTGTAGAGATCACAGACGAGATTATCCTTTCCCTGAAGTTTCACATTTAGATAATTTATGTTTGATGTGTCGACCAAAAATGACAACTGTGACAGCCAAGTAGGAACTGGCAGCTGTTGATCAGCTCTATTGTTTTCAGTGAGGAAAACATCTATTTCGTTTCGGAGCTTGTAAAAATGAAACAGGACTTGACCGCAGCTGAGCCACACTCACTGATGTGTGATAAGGAAAGTCGCAGAAGTCAGAATCAATTTCTTCAATAAACGCATTTAACTGACGGTATGTCAACATCCTAGATTGCATACAGGCACTCTCGCTACTTCATCCACACCTCACAGAAAACATCAGTTGCGTGGATGGAATTTATACACGTTTAATTAAGGCGAACCTGATATATTCATACAATCATGACCAGGCGGTGACTGCCTGTCTAAATATACAGTGGTCGCCGTACTTCACAAAACTCATACAGAAATAAATACACTAAACTCTCGCTATCGGTAACTTGCGCCCTCGTAAACTACATATTGACTCTCGGAAAAATCACACATGTCCTGTCTGGAAGACTGTCCTGTCCCGTCTCAGTAAGTTCACTCGACTCGCTAGCCTGGTTGCCCTAAATCCCGTGAGGTCAGCAAAACTTCGTGCTGTTCTATTCGTCACGTGGTACAGTAGTCTTGTTCCTGCCAACCTTGGGTTGTACTACTGCTTAGTCTGTTTACGGGTGTTGTCCCGTGAATTAGAGTCCCCCGCCCTATCCTCGGGGTTGGTCCTACTGGTGTCCTAGATATGACACGTCCGTGTCCCCATCTAAGTCCTGTCTTATGACTGTTCTAAGTTATAGCTTGCGTTCTGTCTCTACTCTATCTACGCCCTTGTAGAGGTCCTTGTCTACGTCCTATCTGTCCTTATCCCTCTTCTGTCTCTTGTCCTCTCTATGTCCTACCTAACACTTTGACATACTCCAGTGGCTCGCCCGTATTGCGTCACCAAATTCAACTAGTAGGTGTGACGCATTGTTGTCGTAGCATTTAAAAAAAATTAGTTGGATCTGATTTGTCAAGGTGTTCGTAGGAGTTCACTAGTCATGTCTTTAGGTATCACTTCTGACCTATATCAGTCTGATCCCAAGTTGATTTATCTATCCACTGGTTTATGATCAGTTTCCCACACCTGTACTGTTGGTAAGAGTCACTACTCTTCCACATTACTCTCTTGGAAGCTGTGTCGAACAAAGGCCAGTTTGTTTTAAAAACACTACCTCTCCAAATCCGAATACCGATATCCCGATAAAAATTGTTCCTGTTATGGAAACATTTCATGAATATATAATTCATGGCTCCCGTGTAATGTATCTCACCATATCTTACAAGTTGTGTGTTTGCTGATGTTCACCCATCTGACTTCCGCTTGCGGATAAACTCTCAACTGTGTGCTCCAGATTTCTATAAGTCTGTTGTGTCCCCTGTGCATGTGTGCTTTCCCTTTAGAACTTACAGCTGTTTGAACTTTATCTGTTTGTTTTCCTGTTTGTATGCGTGTTTATTTATTCTTTATGTATGCTTAAATTAGAAACGTAAGTGTATGTTAATAATTCATGTAATTAAAGCCTTCAAGTGTCGCAGGTTGGTTTCTGCAAGTCACAAATAAATGCGTATGTTTGATTTGTGAGATGCGTCGTCGAACTGAGACGTTGGAAAACATTACCATAGCTGCAATGTAACAGTGGCTGAAACACATATAAAACTACACGCTCACATGTTACACAGAAGACGAAGACAATTCATAAAAACCTCAAGTGTGCGAAAAAAAAATGCACCACTGAACATTCGTAATATATTTAATACTTTCATTCTTCCTTCCACTCACATTTCGTTCACTGATTCAGACAATGCAAATAAAAAAATATTTTCCTCATTAAAATAAAAATGGTCTCCTTTTAAACAATTATTGAGCCGAATAGTAGTACCTTTTAATAGTATTTTCTATGTTAAACTAAAGTATTTACACCGTTGTTGGATTGCTTAAGGCAGTGCTCAGGGAACGAACAATCCTAAATAAATGGTTTGCTATAGTTTGGTGTAATGGGTGTTGCTAACTAAGGAAAGGTAATTTCACTAACTAAACAAGATGTAGGAGAAATTTGTTGGCTCCCTTAAAGTAAAATGTTGTTAATGAGCCTAATAAATTCTAAATACATTTAATTGCAAACTAATCTAAATTATAACTAAGTTAAGTTATCCTAACTAACAACTATCATTAAATTTTTGAGACAGTCGTCTCCTAAGAGACCTGTATGTTCTAATTATAATAGTGTAAAGATGTTCATGGCTTAACTATTGTCTATCTTTAAATGTCACTATCTGAGTTTAACTATCATTAAACCTAATTGAATTTCGATTATTGTCACCTTTCTCTCACTATTCTAAACATAAAGAAAATTTATTTAATCGTGTAACTTCATTAAAAATCATGTTATGCATCATCAATAAGTACATGTTACATTAACACACTACATCTAAACTAAGTTGGTCGTCGCTCCAGGTGAAAGTGATGATGTCGCGTCTTCCCTGTGTGCTAAATCATTATCAAAGTCTATATAAACTGGTTAATTTCTATCGTAGCTGCAGATGCCGGTGACGATGTGACGTCGCCCTACTGTGTTCATATTATTACCACAGTTCTATATGCAATGGCTAATCTGTCGTCGCTTCAGATGCTAGTGACGATGTAACGTCGTCCTTCTGTGTTACTATTACTACCACAGTTCTATATGCAGTAACTATTCTATGGTCGCTGCAGATGACGGTGACGATGTCGCGTCCTCCTTCTGTTTCACTTCAAAGTCTGAGGGTCTGGTTAGCAAGTCTGCTAACGCGGTCTTGCTTCCCTTTATGTGCCTTACAGAAAATGAGTAGTTCTGGAGTATCAGGGCCCATCGATAGATTCTGTTATTCTTTGGAAGCCCTGTTTCCATGACTGTCAGCGGGGAATTGTCAGTTTCTACGACAAATGTGTTCCTGCCAGAAATCTATGTAATTTACGAACACAATATACAATCGCTAGTGCCTCCAATTGAGAGATATCATATCTGGATTCTGTTGGAGTGAGCATGCGACTTACATACAACACTGGATAAAGGATCCTATCATACTCTTGTAGGTACCTCAGTCCTTAGATTATATTGTAAAATTGGGTTAGGTAATTTCAGGATAGGAATATTATTAAAATGATGCTTTAGTTTTGACATTGCACTATTTAAAATAGCATCTTGTGCATTTATGTTTACATTAGCTGTCAATAAATCAGAAAATACACTGGTAATCTTAGCCAAATTGGGAATAAATTCGTTATAGTAATTTACTAAACCTAGTAAACTTCTCACTTGCTTCCTGGTTGTTGGCATAGTGAGGTTCAAAATTTTGGTTACAATTTTGTCATCACTTTTCATGTGGCCCTTTGATATGGTATGGCCTAAGAAATCTATTTCCTCCAATGCCAACTCTACTTTGGTTAGCCTTTAGTTAGGTCAAGTCTAGAAAAGATGGTAGATGCTGACATGTTTAAGATCAGATCGTCACAAGAAGGGATAGGTTCTGCGTCTGTTTTAGTTATTGAATTTAACTTTCTGTAGTCGACGCAGAGTCTGATAGTAGAATCCTTCTTTTTTACTAAGACGATGGGAAAGGAGTATTCTGATTGGGATTTCTGAATTATCCCACAAGATTCAAGACTAAGAATTTCCTTGTCGAGATTGTCCCTATAGTTCAGAGGGATGGAATATGGTCGAAATTTAATAGGAGTATAGTCGGAGAGAACAATGGAGTGTTGTATTCTATCTGTCCTACCTGGAATGTCTGAAAAAATTGCTTTGTATTCTGTCAGTAAAGCTATTGTCTGTTGTTTTTGTTCGTCTGTCATTTTCTGTTTCAAACGTATAATGTCGATCGTCGTTGTAGTGTCGACTGTCGGTACTGGTAGGTCAATGTCATCGTCCTCTGTCTGGTTGATTACTATGGTTGCACTGTTTTCGTGTTCTGTCTGGTTGATTGCTGTGGTTGCAGTGTGTTCGTCTTCTGTCTGGTTGATTGCTGTGGTTGCACTGTGTTCGTCTTCTGTCTCCTGTTCTTGTCTGGAGTAATATGGTTTGAGCATGTTGATATGGAATATCTTGAGTTTGTTGTTCAGTGATATTTTAGTCAACATTAGATACGTTTCTGACTATTTTGAATGGCCATTGCCATGACGTTGATAGTAGGTCACTCTTATCAGGTAATAACAATAAAACCTCTTGTTCAGGTTCAAGCTGTAAGGTTTTTGTACCTTTATTGGCATAGGTTTCTCTCCAAGCTTTTATTTCATTAGTGGTACATTTCTTTACCTCTGGCAAGCATCCGATTATAAGATAAGTACACGGGTCATGTAAGATGGCGCACGTAACTGTGCCGGATAAGAAAGGAGTATTTATACGAGCTGTGGCTAATGGGTACTTCTCTATATTGCCCGAAAAAGTTCAGCAATTCACGAACTCGCCTGTGTAGTCTTCTTGCTTAGCCAGTTCCTTTCTCAAACCGATCAAGGTACTCCCGCAATCGATCAAGAGTTGGCAAGGTTTATCATTCACCATTCCATCGTGGAACTGTAGTTTGCCTATGGAGACAACTGCTGCGTTTGCGTTTTCACTTGATAACGGCACTGTGTGCCCGCATTTCAGTACTCCATCTTTATGAAACTGATGACATGTTGTACATCTATCGTAATTAAGTACATCAACCGCTGCTACCACATTCTCTCCACTCTCTAGCATTTGCTCTTGCTCACTTTCGCTTTCAGACGATGTATCAATAAGCACAGCATTCACAGCTCTCAATCTCTGGCGCCCTTTACAACGTGAAGAATAATGCCCGTAAGAATGGCAAAAAAAAAACATTTCACTGCACGTCTATAGGTTTCTCTCTTATTCTGCTGCTTCTTTATCATCATCTCTAGATGAGATGGATAAATTGGATTAGAATCACACATTCTGAAATGATCGTGAGAAAATTTACAGTATGAAAAATGTGGTGGCTTAGATTTCTGTTTCTCCCTAAATTTGAAAGGTTTTTTAGGGTTACTACTGGCAGCTGCCACTATCTCACTCTCTTCGATGTTAGCTTTAAATATGTCCCTGTTGGATGAAAAATAAGCTGATCCACTTGTCTTTAATTGCTCTAAAGACTCTACATCAGCTTGCTGTAAGAATTTGGCAAAGGGACTTGGGAACGTTGAAATAATTTTGTCCATAATAATTAGGTCCCTAAGTTTTTCGTAGCTCTTATTAATCTTTGCAGCGTTCAGCCATTTATTGTATACGTCCTGCACGTGAGAGACGTAGTCAATGAACGTTTCATTATTTTTGGGTTTCAATTTGGAAAACTGAACTTGATACCCAGGGGCATCCAAAAGAAAATGCTGCATAATACGTTGGTGAATATAATCGTAGTCATTTCTTAATTCTTGGGGAATGGACTCTATTACTTTTAAGAGCTCCCCTGACAAGTTCTTCATATATATCATGGCCCCGTGCTCTCTTGGTATTTCCTGGAACTTTAACTGAAATTCTACATTTTCGGACCAAGCAGAAATTGAGGCACTTTGGCAGGAGGGTTTTACTATCCATTTGTATTTACTATACTTATTTTCCTCTTCTTTACTTTTCAGCTTAGTAGCTGCAATATGCACATGGGATTCTACCTCCAGTTCCTTCATTTTTAACTGGGTCTGTGCCTCAATTTCTAGCTGTTTTTCTCTTAATTTCGTTTCTTCCGCTCTTTGCGCTAGTTCTAATTCTATTAGTTTGGTGGCATCAGCTAGCTTCTTCAATTTGGTGGCTTCAGCCAACTCTAACATTTTTAATTTGTTAGCTTCCGCCAACTCTGCTAGCTCTTTTTTATGCAATCGTTCCTGTACTCTTTCTTCTCTCTCTGCTGCGGCTTTCCTATCTCTTTCCTCTTTCTCAATTGCTGCCACTCTATCCGTATGTTCTCTGTACTTTTTCTCTGCCCACTGTTCTAATTTGTCTTCACTAAACCCTAAGTCTTTCCCAGCTTCTATACATTCTTTTAATGTCGACATTGTTATTAGTTATATTCCACACGTTTAACTAGATCATACATACAAATAAAATTTACAATGTTCAATAATAATACAAATGGCAATTTACAGCACTGAGAAAAATCAGAAGATGCTAATTTAAATGGGAACATTCAAAAACCACTGGGGTACTTATCCGATACTTTGACAATTTTAGCTTTTCACGCCGCTCTCGGGAGTTAGCTTCTGGTTCTTCCCTGTCACACGCACGGGATGTTAGAAACACTTTCACTCTGCACTCTGGTGTGTAGAGCAAGAACAATTAATACTCAACAAAGATACTAATAATGCAATATACAATTTGTCTGTCTAGTCGTTTCTTTAGACAGGAAACCTGGAATACGGAATATATTTGTTAATTTTATCTGTCGTCGTGTCTGTTGTCGTTTTGTATGTGTCATGTAGTCTTCACTGGCTTGGGGCATCAATTGAAACGTTTTTGTGAAAGCATTTTACATATCATTGTTATCACAATTTCATACGTTTCAATAATTTACACACTCTCGTTATCTTCCTTTCAATTATGCGTACTTTACACTCAAGCACAACTAGATATTTCACACTTACGCTCTGATATCCAACTTACGTTCTGATCTTACACATTCATCATAATCGCGTTTACACATTTTTGTAGGCTGTGAATTGATTCGACCGATGACACTTTTAGCTTCTACACATTCACGTGAGCAGTGAATTCATTCAGTCACTTAACTGACCACTATCTGACACCAATTTTACACTTTCATGTAGGTTATGAATTCATTCGAACTTCTGACACCACTTTTACACTTTCTTGTAGGTTATGAATTCATTCGAACTTCTGACACCACTTTTACACTTTCTTGTAGGTTATGAATTCATTCGGACTTCTGACACCACTTTTACACTTTCTTGTAGGTTATGAATTCATTCGAACTTCTGACACCACTTTTACACTTTCTTGTAGGTTATGAATTCATTCGAACTTCTGACACCACTTTTACACTTTCTTGTAGGTTATGCGTTCATTCGAACTTCTGACACCACTTTTAGCTGCCTGTCAACATCCTAGATTGCATACAGGCACTCTCGCTACTTCATCCACACCTCACAGAAAACATCAGTTGCGTGGATGGAATTTATACACGTTTAATTCAGGCGAACCTGATATATTCATACAACCATGACCAGGCGGTGACTGCCTATCTAAATATACAGTGGTCGCCGTACTTCACAAAACTCATACAGAATTAAATACACTCAACTCTCGCTATCGGTAACTTGCGCCCTCGTAAACTACATATTGACTCTCGGAAAAATCACACATGTCCTGTCTGGAAGACTGTCCTGTCCCGTCTCAGTAAGTTCACTTGACTCGCTAGCCTGGTCGCCTTAAATCCAGTGCGGTCAGCAAAACTCCGTGCTGTTCTATTCGTCACGAAGTATAGTAGTCTTGTTCCTGCCAACCTTGGGTTGTACTACTGCTTAGTAAAGAAGCTCCAGGGGCTAGAAGGATACTAACATTTGCAGATGATGTTCATGCATACAGGCAGGGAAGGGACAGAAATCAAACAGCTCAGGATTGATAGATTGGTTGATTGATTGATTTAGGAATCGACATCACAGCACTCGGGGCATTCCCATAAGCGCTCCGTCCCCATCCTCAGCAGCCAGCGAAGAGTTCCAACACCAATAGTACCAGTAGCAATCTGATTATATCTCCGTCTCGCCTTTCTCTGAGCGTTGAGCGTCGGCCAGATCCCCTCGTCACTCCTCGCTGTCTCATTCTTGCCAGACCATGGTAATCCATTTGCTCCTTCGAGGTGTACACGTGCTCCCACAAGACCGCAACAACGTCTGCCTTGTCATGTATCAATACTCCACCAAGTTCTGCAGAGCCAGCCAATCTGTCCGCCTGTTCATTTCCCAACACACCGGCATGCCCCGGAGAAAAGATCCAGGCGATGCTTGTCACCCGTGACCTCCGAAGCGAAGCAAGCCACTCCGCACGAAGCCTGACCGTCCTCACCCTCGTCAGCATGCTTTCTGAGTCAGTTGTAATCACGATGTGCTTGTGTGTCGTATTCTCCATCCAGCGGAGAAACAGCTCAGGAGATGCAGGCGACAATGGACAAAGTGATTGGGTGGTGTACGGAGATGGATGCCGTCATTAACCCAGAAAAAGCGTTTGTCTTGTGATGCTCTCTGGAGAATAGGATTGTCAAAGCTGACCTCCCAAGCCTCACAATAAATGGTAGAGCTGTGAATAGAGACATTGTGTGGGTATGAAATGTGATGAAGAAAGTAAACTGGCCACCACATCTCCTTGTGGACCGAGATGATCTCCGTGGTGTAGTGGTTAAACCGCTGGCCTCGCACTCCGAAAGAAATGGGCTTGTTATGGGACACAGTGATTCGGTTCATGGGTGTCATTTTCTGGGAGACTCCTGTGGGGCCGTATTGCGTGTGCTCTGTGCGACGCTTTTGAAAAGTTCCCTTTGTGGAAAGGGGTCCAGCCATCTGGGATAAAACCAGTTGCAATAAAATCACCCCTCTTACCTTCCAACCATATTAAATATGTCGTGGCCTAGAAATTGTGAATGCCTAACACTTCACACTCCATCAGACAGACAGACAGACAGACAGACAGACAGACAGACAGACAGACAGACAGACAGACAGACAGACAGACAGACAGACAGACAGGAAGGTAGGTAGGTAGGTAGGTAGTTAAATAGGTAGTTAAATAGATAGTTAGATAGATAGATAGATAGATAGATAGATAGATAGATAGATAGATAGATAGATACATAGATACATAGATACATAGATACATAGATAGATAGATAAATTAAATCAAATCAAATCAAATCAACATTATTTTAAAAGGGTCACAAATTGGGCACGCAGGCCCGTCTTACATTCGGCCCTTTCAATCACTCATCTTTCGTTCATCAAGAGCATTATACATTTACATAGGAAGAAAAATAAACATTGTGAAATTAATGTTGTAAACATAAACAAGGCAAATTACCATGTTATGAGGCCCATCTCCCACTTACCCATACATCACCCCACCCACACACACCCCCACCTACCCACATACACACACACCCAGGGACACATAATACCCCACCAACCGACCCATCCCCCTCCCGCACATCCCACCCACACACACTGCCCTCACCTGTTCCCCCAATCAAAACACTCTCGCCACCCACAAACATCCCCCACCAACCCACACACCCCACCCATAAACACATCCTAACCTACACATCCTCCCCCCACCCACACCTCCAACCACCCATCCCCCAGCCACACCTCCATCGACCACATATTCCCCACCCACGCACACGTATCCCCCACCAACCCACACATCGTAAATCCACTCACACATCTCCAAACCATAAACACTCTTCCCCACCAACTGACATCTCCCTACCCACACACACACACACATATCTCCCTAACCACCTATACATCCCATTCCACTCACACACAGCCCACCACCCACACATACATCCTCCACAATCCACACACGCCTAACCCAATCCCCCACCACACACATCACCCACCCGCACATCACATAATTCCCCTATCACGCAATATTCCCAACCCACGCACCACACACACATATCCCTCACCAACACATCCCACACCCACATACTACCACACATCCCCACCTACACACCACACAATATCCCCACCCACATACCACACAATATTCCCACCCACACCCACACATATACCCACACCCACAAATCCCACATACCAACACCCACACACCACAAAAATCCCCCACTCATACACACATACCCCACCCACACACCACGCACATATCCCCAACCAACACACCACACACCTCTCCCCACCCACACACACACACATTCCCCACCCATCCACCAACCTACCCCCACCCACCCACCCCCAACCAAACATCTCTCGATCACAATACCGCTACCCACACACATCCTCCACCCACTCACGCATCCCACCCCGACACAAACACATCCCAAACCCACCTACACATCCCTACGCCACTCACACACCACCACCCACACATTCCTCATCCACGCACACATCTCCCACCTACACACCCCACATACTTCCTCCAACCACCACACATCCCCTACTCACCCACACATATCCACCACCCATACACACATTCCCCGCACCCATCACACACATCACTCACACCACATACTATCATCCACCCACACACATATCCTCACCCATACCGCCACAAACATACCCCCACCCACACACCATGCACACATCCCCCGACAACACACCGCACACATATCCCAAACCCACACACCATACACTTCTCCCCAACAGCCCTTGCATCCCCATTCCACCCACACGCATCCCCTACGCACACAACCCCGAGACACACACATACTTCCCCAAACCATCCACACATCTCCCCACATCTACACATATCCCCCACGATTGATTGACAGACAGACAGACAGACAGATAGACATATAGACAGAAAGACAGGAAGACAAGAAGATATATAGATAGATAGATAGATAGATAGATAGATAGATAGATAGATAGATAGATAGATAGATAGATAGATAGATAGATAGATAGATAGATAGATAGATAGATAGATAGATAGATAGATAGATAGAATCAAATCAAATCAACTTTATTAGGGTCACAAATTGGGCGCGCAGGCCCGTCTTACATTCGGCCCTTCCAATCACTCGTCTTTCGTTCATCAAGAGCATTATACATTTACATAGGAAGAAAAATAAACATTGTGAAATGAATGTTGTAAACATAAACAAGGCTAATTACCATGATATGAGGCCCATCTCCCACCTATCCATACATCACCCCACCCCCACACATCACACCCCCACCTTCCCAAACACACGCACACCAAGGGACATATACATACCCCACCAACCGACCCATCCCCCTCCCGCACATCCCCCACCCACACACACTGCCCTCACCTGATCCCCAAACAAAAACACACTCGCCACCCACAAACATTCCCCCACCAACCCACACATCCCACGTCCATCCACATACACACCCTAACCCACACATCCTCTCCCCACCCACACCTCAAACCACCCATCCCTCAGCCACATCTCCATCGACAACATATTCCCCACCCACGCACACAATCCCCCACCAACTCACACATCGCATATCCACTCACACATCCCCAAACCATACACACACATCCCCACCAACTGACATGTCCCTACCCCACCCCACACACACACATCTCCCTAACCACCTATACATCCCCAATCCACTCACACACACCCCACCACTCACACATACAACTTCCACCCACCCACACATGCCTTAACCTAATCCCCCACCACACAATCCCCCACCCGCACATCAAATAAGCCTCTACCACGCACTATTCCCAACCCACGCACCACACACACACATATCCCTCACTAACACATCCCCACTTACACACCACACACATATCCCCACCCAGATACCACACAATATTCCCACCCACACCCACACAGATACCCTTACACATCCACCCCACATACCCCCACTCACACACCACAAAAATCCCCCACCCACACACACATACCTCACCCACACAATATCCCCAACCAACACACCACACACCTATCCCCACCCACACACGCATTCCCTACCCGTCCACCAACACACACTCACTCACGCATACATCCTCCACTACGCACCCACACACCCCCACCCACCTACCCCCAACCAAACATCTCTCGATCACAATACCCCTACCCACACACATCCTCCACCCACTCACACATCCCACCCCGACACATACAAATCCCTCGCCCACCTACACATCATTAAGCCACTCACACATCCCACCCCGACACATACAAATCCCTCACCCACCTACACATCCCTAAGCCACTCACACCCCCACCCATACATTCCCCATCCACCCAACACAATCCCCTACCCACACAACCCCACCTCCCACACATACTTCCTCAAACCATCAACACATCTCCACCCACATAAACACACATCCCCCGCATCCGTCCCATACACATCTCCTCCACCCATACACACATCCCCCACACCCATTCCCACACCCCTACTTTCACCCCCACACATCCATCCACACATCCCACCAACACCCACAAATTTCACTACCCACCAAAACCTACACACCCCAACCCATCCAAACGCATACCCCCACCCACACATCCCCCACCCACACATATCCCCACACTCACACACATCCTCCACACACACTCACACTTCCTCACATCTAGACACATACAAAATGTCTCACATTAGTATTGAAACTAGTATGAACAAACTCCCACACTTTACTCACACACATACACTGAAACTTGTCATGACCAGTCTCATAAAAATGTTAAACATGGAGAAAAATGTGTACATAAAAAGTATGTGACGTAAAAATAGTGCTGCTCTCTCTCTCTCTCTCTCTCTCTCTCTCTCTACCTCTCTTTCTCTCTCTCTCTCTCTCTCTCTCTCTCTCACACACACACACACACACTCACTCTCACACTCACACATTCACTCTCCCGCTCATTCACTCTCACGCATTCACTCTCCCGCTCACTCATTCACTCTCACACTCACTCATTCACTCTCACGCTCACTCATTCACTCTCCCGCTCACTCGTTCACTCTCCCGCTCACTCATTCACTCTCACGCTCACTCATTCTGTCTCTCATTCACACTCACTGACTCTCTCACTCAAACTACAGTAATGAACATGAGTTTATATTATGCATGATAAAATCAAATGGTATTTAACTGATAATATGACATGAGAATACACAAACATATGGATTCGCGTGTTACATAACATGCGTGTTACATGACATGCATCTGCTCAGCTCTCTCTCTCTCTCTCTCTCTCTCTCTCTCTCTCTCTCTCTCTCTCTCTCTCTCTCTCTCTCTCTCTCTGTATTCTTTCATATACACACACTCACACGCATGCGCGCGCTCACACACACACACTAACACATCAACTCTCCCACTGTCTCACTCTCACACACACAATCCTTCACACACACACACTCACTCTCTCAATCACACTCTCTCACACATATAATACGCATGAACGCATGCACGCACGCACACACTCCCTCACTCACTCTCACACATACACATACGAATGCATGCACTGACACATTCCCCCACCATTTCTCGCTCAATCACTCTCTCCACACACACGCATGCACGTGCGCACACACACATTCGCTCTCTCCCTCTCTCTGACACCAACTTTCTCTCTCTCTCTCTCTCTCTCTCTCTCTCTCTCTCTCTCTCTCTCTCTCTCTCTCACACACACACACGCACACACATATATAGTGAACAATTATAGTTAAACAATTATAATGAACAATTATACTGAACAATTATACCAGTAAATGAATTATGGTGGCATATAGTCGGTATGGATTAAGTACTGAAAGAGTTGTCGGTTAAATGTGTAGGGACTCATTGGAGTTTTCATATCTGGAGGCAGATAATTCCATAAGTGAGCACCAGAATAGGCGAAACATGTTTTGTATAGGTCCAATCTAGGCTTTGAGACATGTAACAAATTTAGGCGCTTGCTGTTCATTGCATTAGATTGAATCAGCGGTAGAGGATACTCTATGGTATTTTGAGATATAATTTTATTCACTAATTTGGCTTTGTTGAAAAGGAAACGCTTTTGAAGTGGTAGAAGTCTTAGATGGCTGTACAAATTATTACTTTCAACGTGCTTTATGCCAGAAACCAGACGAATAGCACGGTTTTGTAGAGAACATAGTCGTTTTAAATTAGATTTAGGGCAACCATCCCAAAATGTGGAACAGTAATCGAGATGTGATTCGATATAGCATGTATAGAATATTTTTCGTGTGCTTTCGTCCAGGAAGTGCTGAATTTTAGCAAGTTGGTAAACTTGTTGTGCTATTTTCTTGGTAAGAGCGTAAACATGAGAGCTCCAGTTCAAATGGCTGTCAATTAAAAGACCTAGTGTTTTATGTTCATTCACATTAACTATAGGTAACGTGCCCATGCGGAGTTCGAGCGGTGATCCAGTTATGGCTAGTGTCTGTAGTTTTTGTCTGGTCGATATTTGCATGGATTTGGTTTTGTCGATGTTAATTTGCATGCGGTTTTCATTGCTCCATCTAGTAAGATTATCAAGTTCCTTTTGTAAAGAATTCTCTAATTCACTACGGTTTTCTTGACTAGTATATATAGTACAGTCGTCTGCAAATAGATCACAATTTGTATTGATATATAAAGGAAGATCATTAATATAAACTGCAAAAAGCAGCGGACCTAGTATTGAGCCCTGAGGCACATCAATATTAAGCTGTGTGGGTCTTTATAGACAGTTGTTGAAGGACACGACTTGTTGTCTGTCGGATAGAAATGACGTAATTATGTTCACCATGTTGGTGCTTGTCTTCATTTGCTTTAGTTTTCTAATTAAAATATCGTGATCTACCATATCAAAAGCTTTTTTAAAGTCTACAAACACCGCTCCACAAATTCTACCGTTGTTGATGTTTAAGTGCCAGTTATCGGTCATTTTTGTTAGAGCACTATGGCAAGAATATTTAGGTCGAAACCCAGATTGACTGTTAATTATTAAATCATTGTTACCGGGAAGGTTAACCCGGTCAACAAATGCCTGCAGAAGTCGGATGTGTCGGCCTAACGGCGCAAGAACGCAGCTCTGCTGTAAACAGGCACAACGCAATCACATCCGGAAAAAAAACTCCAGATGAACGCAGAAGAAGAAGAAGAAGAAGGTCATTGTTAATTAAATGGTGTAACGTTACATTATGAATGTGTTTTTCTAGTGGTTTTGATAGCGACGATAGTAAGGAAATAGGTCTATAATTACCCAAAACGCTATTATCGAATGAGCCATTTTTAATTAGCGGAAACACTTTTTTTTAAAATGCAGATGGAAAGTAGTTTTTGGCCAGGCACTGGTTACATATGAACGTTAAGGACTCGCTAATGACTGGTGCAGCACAACGAAGAATTCTATTACTGATACCATCTAGGCCGTGTGAGTTTGTTGATTTGAGGTTTAAGAGATATTTATAAACGTCTGCAACAGACATTAAAGGAATCTCAGCGGGAATATTTCTGGTGCATTTCTCCTCACAGAATGATGCCAGTGAACTTAAATTACACGATGAGTCTGGTATTGAAGACTTTAGATTCTCTATTTCTGATTGAAAGAACCAACTGAATTCATTGCATGTTATAGAAGTTGGTATTGCTGATTCTGTAGGGCTTTTCTTATTGGTTAGCAAGTTAATAGCCTTCCATATATTTGTACTGTTTGAACTGTTTGCGGTAACTGATGAAGTCTTTATTTTTTTGTGCTGTATCTCGCTCTCTCATGATTTCCAGCACTTCTCTAGTGACCCATGGGGACTTATGTTGATTTTTGACTCGAACTTTTTTGATTGGCACGTGTTTATCGAACACATTGTAGACTGTCTTCGTCCAGAAAGCTAATGCATCGTCCGGGTCAGGAAGTTGGTAAACGTGATCAAGGGCTGCTTTTCTTAAGTCTTGCAAAAATAAATCTTGGTTGAATGCTTTAAAATTCCTAAATTTGATACTTACATGTTTATGTTTAAGAGATTTGAACCCAATTCTTGACCATGTACAACATACCGGGTAGTGGTCACTAACTGTACAAACAGGAACAGAACATTCAATAATATTATCTGGACAAGTAACATATATATGATCAATTATAGTTGAGGATGTGTCAGTAACCCTTGTGGGACGGTTTATTAGTTGTTTGAAATTGTAAGAAAAAATGATATTGTCCCATGTCTAGTTGGATTTACTAATATTTATGTTGAAGTCACCCAGTATCATAACTTCTCTACCTGCTGTAAACACTCTATCCATCATTGTAGTGAAGCAGTCATACCAACTGTACCCAGCACAAGGATTCCTATATAGGTATCCAATGAGAAACGGTTGTTGGCTGGCTGGCTTCACCTCTAACCAAACACATTCTATCTCTACTGTCTCGAGATCACTTCTACGGGACCAGTTGAGGGAATTGGAAATGTATACAGCAATACCTGTCTCTAATTTTTGATTTGCATCTTTCCGAATTACTTTAAACCCCTTAAGTGAGATTTCGGAGTCGGTTATTTTGTTGTGATTCCAAACACATGGAACTGTTTGGACAGTATTACCGAGAGCTCAGGTAATTTGTTGAGCAGATGAAAGATGTTATGATGGCATATATATAGACCATTTTTGTTGACCCACTGATCGTGATTGGCGAACATTACAAACTAAAAGGAAGTTGTCGCTTGTGGTATACAAATTGCAGGGATTTTGAAAATTTATTTAGAAATAGTTAAGGCTGTTAGAGGGGGCAGGAAAATGTCTTTGCTGGAGTGATATCATGAATGCTTGGTGCAGGGCTGCAGGATTGTATCGCATTAGCTGCTAAAGTTGACGGTACCACTCATAGGGTTGTAGATTACCGTCCAGCGAGGGATTGCTATGAGTGTCACTGGAAGTGCCTACATTGGAAGCACGCATCGGCGGTACAGCACCATTGTTTAACGGTGTCCCCTTTGACATCATAGAGGGAGACTGTTTTACGGGCAAGGTAGGAAACAAAGTATCATATTTAGCAACATTTGGATTGGAGCTTGGGTTGCTATTCACGACATTGTGTTCCTGGGGTACAGGCAAGGGTGGTGTGGGAAGAGATGGAGTGTTTTCTGAACACAGTGAGATGGCTGTTGCGGGAGGTGAAGTTCGGTTTACTCCTGTAACTGGTGCTGGTTGTTGTGCACGTTCGGGATATTTTATGTTCTTCGCTAGGAAGCTACTTCCTAGCTTGGAACAATGTATTTGATCCCTGTATAGTTTTTTCTTAGGAGCTCCGGACGGTGACGTAAAGTAAGGGGTGTTATTTATGAAATTCATGCTATTATTTTTACAGAATTTATATAACGTTAGATTAGCAGCATCGGCAGTACGACACTGGAACCCGTAACAGGGTGGAATGATAGATGAAATAAACCAAGATGATTTCGGAAATCTTTTGCGCAACAGCACCTCCAATGTAGCTAGTTGTGAGGTACTGATGATTTTATTATCCATTGTGTCATTAACACCAATATGGACTGTTGCTCTCCTAATTCGGTCGTTCACTTGGAATCGTCGCAGTGTAGCTGTCAGCCTGTCAATGTCAGCGCCTGGTACAGGGTAGATTGAAGTTGATTCGCTGTCAGAAGATGACATGCGATCACTATAGATTCCCTTCAGCAGGGAGTCTCCAATGACGACATGTGTTGCACTGTGATCTATGGTTATTTCACGCTGCTGGCGTGTCCGCTTGGACTGTTGTTGCCACTGGTCACTGTTGTGTTTCTTGTGTTCTTGTTTATTATAGCTTGCTTGCGTTGGTTGTTGATATCCAGTAGTGGTAACGACTGAGCTCTGTGATTCCAAGTCTGCTGCTGGAGAGTCTACACTTAAGGCCTGGAACCTGTTGCTGATATGCACATCGATGGGGTAGATAGATGGTGTGCGTTCTACAGGTTTAGTGGTCGTTTTGTTGCTTGTAGAATCTATCTGTATGTCATTATGCGACGAACATTCACTGGTAACACACGCATCTACAACACCAGGGATACTTTCTGTTTGTGCACTTTTATGAAATTACTGTGCACGCTTTAGTTTCAAGGCATGTATGGATGTTTTAAAAGTCTCCTTCTCTTCTTTGAGGATTCGGATTTCCTCTCGAAGAAGAATGTTTTCTTTTTTAAACTCCGCAATAATATTAGTGGTGTTGTTGGTAATAAAATCTTTTAACCTCGTCTCCAAAGCCTGAATTAGTTCACGACAATCATTGTGGCTCTGTGTTTCGGCCGAAGAAAGCGTCTTTGAAGGTGATATGTTAGTTTGATAAGATTGAGCTGGTGAATTGTGTTGTTTGTCCAGCTGGACATCAGTGTCTGATTGTTCACTAGACAACGTGATGGATGTTGGCGATGAAGGTGATCGATTCAGTCGCTGAGCTGGCATGCTAACTAACTTTTGTCCCGTCTTGTTTTTGTTTACATTTTCACATCGCTTTGACACAGTTGATGATCGTAAGTTGGAGGACATTTTGGCAATATAGGCAGCTCGACAAGGCAAGGAGTAAATAAAACTGCAGGCCTTTCTGTAGATCGTGCTTGGCGCTTATCTCTTGCTAGTCACACATAGTTAAGTCTCACGTTGTCGTGAATCGATAATTGGTAAAATTTCAAAAATGGATGCTCTTACCCTTACGTGTCACAATGAAATCTTCATTTCACTAAATAAATAGTCACATAAACTTGACAGTTGAGAGTGTGTAAATTCAGCACAATAATGGAGTAAATAAAAGCGCCGGCCCTTCTGTAGGGCGTGCGTGGTGATTATCACTTGTTAGCCCCGCATGGCTAATTCTCACGTTGACGTGGGTCGATAATTGGTAACATTAAAAAATGGCTGCTCTTACCATCACATATCACAAAGAATCCCTCATTTCACTAAATAAACGGTCACATAAACTTGAAGTGTTTAGTAGTATGTAAATCCACTTTTAGAACGAACACAATGATATACACAGCATCGCGATTAAATTAAGTAAACTTGTTAGATAGATAGATAGATAGATAGATAGATAGATAGATAGATAGATAGATAGATAGATAGTTAGATAGATAGATAGATAGATAGATAGATTGATAGATAGATAGATAGATAGATAGATAGATAGATAGATAGATAGATAGATAGATAGATAGATAGATCGATCGATAGATAGATAGATAGATAGATAGATAGATAGATAGATAGATAGACAGACAGATAGATAGATAGATAGACAGACAGACAGATAGATAGATAGATAGATAGATAGATAGATAGATAGATAGATAGATAGATAGATAGATAGATAGGTAGATAGATAGATAGATAGATAGATAGATAGATAGATAGATAGATAGATAGATAGTAGGTAGGTAGGTAGATAGATAGATAGATAGATAGATAGATAGATAGATAGATAGATAGATAGATAGATAGATAGATAGATAGATAGATAGATAGATAGATAGATAGATAGATAGATAGATAGATGGATGGATGGATGGATTGATGGATGGATGGATTGATGGATGGATAAGAATGTAAGTAGGAATGTAGGTAGGTACATACGTAGACAGGTAGGTAAGTAGTTAACTATTCAGACAACTAGGTAAGTATGCATGTAGGTTTGAACACGACAGGACAGACAAGCAAATAAGGCGATTGCTAGGTATTACCAGTGAGTTGAAATGAACACCTTAAAAGTGTGATAGACATGACAATAACCATGCCATTGTTTGTAACCTGTCAATATTGTTGTTAAGGATGTCAGAGCTACACTGTGACATAACGACAGTTTAAAGATGGTCGCCCATCTTGTGACATTCACCAAAGGGGCACAGCATTTTGTTATCCGTGTTTTGGTTAGCTTTGGGGCGAAACCTATTGAAATTAATCGGCGAACCAATCTGGGCCATTATACATGGACACGCATCAGATAACTGGTGGATTGGTTTGCTGATTGTGTGTTTGGTTGGCTAGTTGGCTCGTTCGTTCGTTCGTTCAATAGTTAGTTAGTTAGTTAGTTAGTTGGTTGGTCAATCAGTCAGTCAGTCAGTTAGTTAGTTAGTTAGTTAGTCAGTTAGTTAGTTAGTTAGTTAGTTAGTTAGTTAGTTAGTTAGTTAGTTAGTTAGTTAGTCAGTCAGACAATAGTTAGTTAGTTACTTAGTTAGTTAGTTAGTCAGTCAGTCAGTCAGTCAGTCTGTCAGTCAGTCAGTCAGTCAGTTAGTTAATCAGTCAGTCAGTTAGTCAGTTAGTTAGTCAGTTAGTTAGTCAGTTAGTTAGTCAGTCAGTCAGTCAATCAGTCAGTCAGTCAGTCGGTCAGTTAGTTAGTTAGTCCCCATATCATCCCCATGGCACACGGAACTATCAATCACAAAGAGAACTGGTTACTGGCATCAGAAGAAGACAGTCCACATTTTTGGGGCATGCAGTGAGAAGGGGAAAGCTGGAGTATGTCGTCACAACAAGAAGGCTGGAGGGGAAGAGAGGCAGGGGGATACAGAGAGAAAATGTCGAACAGTTTGAGATCGTGGCAATGAGGAAATTCGGTATCTGAAATGATTGGAAGCATGAGAGACAGAAGAATGTGGACAGACATGATCACCAACGCCACACAGCAGGGACTATAAGAAGAACAAACTTGTTCACTGGAAATCGTGTATGTACAACCTGTTGCCATCTGGTGTAGTTTGGGGCACACTTAAAGTGTTTAAAGAGTCGGTGTCTCTGGCATCGCATTATGTCTTTCAGCTTTTGTATTGCCTAATGTGTCCTCTAACTTCTACACAGTTAGAGAAAAAAAGTGAGAAGTTAGAGAAGTAAAGCAATTACATGGCTCGAGACACAGACATTCACTAGGGCTTGTTTCCTTAGCGACCCAATGAACATGATCAAGAGGATAGAGGAGGGGTCGATCCGAAGAGAATAGTTGCTGCCTCTGGAGCGGTCTCGGCTGACAAAGATTAGTTTCATCTTCGTGCCAGGGCATGCGGGAGTACAAGGAAATGAGCGGGATGACAAGCTCGCAGGTGAGGCTACTGTGGAGGGCGGACGCGCCATGGACCAGGATGACATTCTGAATGCTCTACGAGAAGTAAGACTTTTGCGTGAACCAAGTGATGACTGTGAATCTACAACCATGGCCAGACTGCGAGAGCAGCAAATTAAAAGAGGGGTGGCCAAACAAGAACACTACTCAGGAAGCCAAAGAAGATTGATACTGATAAACCAACACAGAACTGGTGTCGTTAGCCGCTACACGCTGCGGGATTTGCTGAGGAGGGGATCCGAGCACTTATGGACTGAATGGTTCGATGTGCAATGAGGATGATCTGTCGACTACCTAACTAACTAACTAGAGAAAAAAGAACCTAATTCTGTTCAGTGAAAAGTTTGTGACATTCCTTCTTTCTGGGACATCCGCACTCATACAATATATTCATTACATTATAGGGTGTGGCGGGTACTTACGACCATACCACTTCCCCTTCAAGATAAATTTTTAAACTAGGGCTTAGTTATTCAATAAATGTAAACATTAGTATTTCAACTACAGAGAACTTGATGTAAGCTCGTTAATATTTGTACAATACGTTATAGAAAGATGTGCAGTATTCTATAAGTTTTACTTATATTCAAAGAATTTTATCCAGATTCTGATCGCACATTTTAAGAAATCAAAGTATTTCTAACTATAAAATGATGCTTTGAAAATGAAATATTTAGTCTCTATAGAAGCAAACATCTATAAAAGAAAGGGTTGCCTCCCTTGGACTAAATCGTATCGTTGTTAGTGCGCTTGCTTACCAAGATAGCGGTCTAGTTTCAGTATCGACCAGGACAATTCTGGGGCCGATCCAGCCTAATTAAAATAAATACTAACATTATTTAGAATTATCTGGAAATTATGTGGGAGATGAGTTGAGTTGATCCCTAAAGGACAGGCTTCTGTCAAAAGTGATTCCCAGGTACTGCAGTCTGCTTTCTCTAATTATATTTCTACCATTTATCGAGAAGCTTGGGAGAGCTTTAACAGGCCTATTGTTCAGTGAGCACCACAAGACATTTATGGGTCTGAGCTGAAACTTAATAAATGTATATGCCGCGGTTGATTCTTTTGTTACAAAGGAACGGCGGGACTAGCTTATGGAGCTGGAGGACATCCCAGGCAGTAGGCTGCTCAATGTACGATGTTAGGTAGTCGACAGATCATCCCCATTGCACATCGAACCATTTAGTCCACAAGTGCTCGGATCCCCTCAGCAAATCCAGCAGCGTGTAGCGGCTAACGACACCAGTTCTGTGTTGGTTTATCAGTCTTCTTTTGCTTCCTGCGTAGTGTTCTTGTTTGGCCACCCCTCTTTTAATTTGCAGTTCTCGCAGTCTGGCCATGGTTGTATATTCACATTCATCACTTGGTTTTCGCAAAAGTCTTACTTCTCGTAGAGAATTCAGAATGTCAGCCTGGTCCATGGCGCGTCCGACCTCCACAGTAGCCTTACCTGCGAGCTTGTCAGTCCGCTCATTCTCTTGTACTCCCGCATGCCCTGGCACGAAGATGAAACTAATCTTTGCCAGCCGAGACCGCTCCAGAGACAGCAACCATTCTCTTCGGATCCACCCCATCTCTATCCTCTTGAGCATGCACATTGAGTCGCTAAGGAAACATGCCCTAGTGATTGTCTGTGTCTCGAGCCATGTTATTGCTTTACTTACTGCCATGACTTCCATAGTCAGGCTACTTGTGGTCTCAGCAAAAGCACCAGTCCTCTTTCACAGTTCTCCCTCCGACCTGAGCCGTAAAGGCGCATGAGCTTCTCACATGTCGGACGACCGACCCATCTGTGTAAATGACAGCATCATCGTCTAGCGCAGGGGTGGGCAAACTACGGCCCGCGGGCCGCATGTGGCCCGCCAAGTGATTTTATGCGGCCCGCCAGGGCATTTAGAAATAAAAATTTTTAATTCGCTTTTAAATTATTTTGTTGAATTTTACAGAATTTCATGTACCGTTATGATGAGTGTCAATAACAAACGTAAGATTGAAGATGAATGCCGTGTTTTTAATGATGAATGGACAACTAAGTACTGTTTTATAAAAGTTGGTAGCAAATCAGTTTGCTTGTTGTGTCGTAAGTCAGTGGCTCTCTTCAAGGAGTACAATTTAAAAAGACGTTATCAAACAAAACATTCCGATTTCGGATATAATGTAACAACCGAAGAGAAGGAAAGGAAATGCCTTGAGTTGGTGAAAAATTTGGAGAAATAGCAAACTGTTTTCACTAAACAGTCTTCAGTTCAAGATGATGCAACTGAAGCTAGTCTTGTGCTGTCATACAGAATTGTAAAACAGAACAGGCCATTTTCTGATGGCGAGTTCATCAAGGAATGTTTGCTAGATGCAGAAAACACTATGTGTCCAGAACAAAAAAAAACCAAAAAAACAAAAACAAACAGATTTGACAACATTACTTTATCAAGGAGAACTGTGGTCAGGCGTGTTGACAAGATCAGTGACAATTTAATGCATAAACTTCAAGATGCAAGTAAACAATTTTTGTGGTACTTTCTTGCATTGGATGAGAGTACTGATGTACATGATACTGCCCAATTATTGATATTTATACGTGGAATAAACACTTCTTTCAAACTCACTGAAGAGTTACTGAGTGTTGAGTCACTCAAAGACACATTCACAGGCCATGATATATTCAATGCTGCTTCTAACTGTAATGAAAGAACTGGGTTGGTTTGGAACAAGATGGCAAGTGTTACAACTGACGGAGCTCGTGCTTTGACTGGAAAAAAATGTAGGTCTGGTAAAGTTGATAAGTGATCAGATTAAAGCAGAATATCCAGACCACACATTATTATCACTTCACTGTGTGATTCATCAAGAAAGTCTGTGTAAAACTGTTTTGAATATCAAGCATGTTATTGACCCAGTTGTCAGTGTCTTCAACCTCATCAGATCAAGAGGACTTAATCACAGACAGTTCAAGTCATTAATTGACGATTTGGAAATTGAACATTCCGATGTCCTTAACCACACTAATGTTCGATGGCTGAGTCTCGGCAAGGCGTTTAGATGAGTGTGGGAACTCAGAGAAAAAAATAGTGATGTTCCTAGAGATGAAGGGCATTGCATATGACTTTAATACTAACATTGTCAATAAAGAGTGGCAGTTAGACTTTATGTTTGCCATTGAAATTATGGAAAGGTTAAATGAACTGAATGTCAAACTTCAGGGCAATGGTGTGTTTGCACATGAATTGTATGCATATGTAAAATCATTTCAGGCAAAACTCTCAGTTCTCCAGACAAGCAAATGAAAAAAGATTTTGTCACTTCCCTTTGCTGAAACAAGAAACCATTTCTGGTGAAATGACTGAAAAATACAAAGCCCAATTAGATGCATTGATTGAAGAATTTGGATGGAGATTCCAAGATTTCAAGAAATTAGAGCCATAGTTCAATATTCTCAGTTCACCTTTTAGTTCAGAAGCTGATACAGCCACAGAGGACATACAGTTGGAGCTGCTTGACTTACAAGCAGATCATGACCTGAAAGAGAAATTCAAGACAGATGGTTTGCTGGATTTCTATGGATCTTTATCACAAGAATCATTTCCCAACTTAAAAAAACTTTGCAGCTAAACTTTTATCATTATTTGGATCAACACACATTTGTGAACAAGCATTCTCTTGCTTGAAGATCAAAAAATCTAAGAATAGGTCTTTATTGTCGGACTGCGACTTGCATGCTGTCATGCGAATTTCAACAAGTAAACTTGCTCCAGATTTCAAGAATATTGTCAAAAATTGCAAGCAGTTAAATACATCACATTAGAAATCAACAATTATTGTGACAATGTAGTCGGTTTGTGTCTAAATTAAAGCCATTGATAGATAATAAAGAATATTTGTTATAATAACAAGTTGTAAAATCGTGTTAACAAATTAGTAAAAGTTTTTGTTCATATTGTCACATATAATGTATAAGTGTATAAGTAAAATAAAATTGTAATAATTAGTTATTTATACTGCTTAGTATCCTATGAATCTTATATATAAAAGGCAATCTCCGTCTGTATGTCCGTATGTCCTTTATGCGTTCGCGAACGGCCAATCCGATTGAGATGACATTTTCTACACGTCTTCCTTTCATTCCAGCGCAGCCAACTGTGATATTTTTTAGTGTGAAATCGGCTGCTTACTGAATATTATTTAATTTTCCATTTTTCATTGTTATTTCTATACAGCAAGGAGACTTAACTCTGTAAAAGTTATTTCAAGGGGCATAACTTTTAATAACTTTTCTGTATAACGGTGAATGGTGTGCAATGCACACAAAAAACAAAGACAACCAACATATTTATTTACTACAAAAGGTTATCAAAGAAGGCGATATTAGCAACAAAGATAGTTACATCAGACCTAGTGTGCACATATCGGAATCTCACAAACTAAACAGCAAAAAAGGTTAGTGAGATTTGTGAAGCTGATATTTGGCTTTCAAGATTTCATACATTGTTTGGTTTGGAATTGCAGCATCCAATCTAGAGAATTGCTTTCAATTGTTCATCAGTCAATCTAGTTCGATGTATTGATTTCACATATTTCATTTTTGAAAATGTTTCCTGATAGACATAAGTCGTTCCAATCACTGATACCATGTCTTTTTTTTTTTTTTTTTTTTTTTTGGATATCCTTTACAGGGCATCGCTGTCAACATCAGCATCTTTCAGCTGATTGTTGATTTCTTGGCAAGATTATGCTCAGAAGTTTGCCATTGCTTTCTGAGCAACCGGCTCACACACCCCTTACGTTACCGACGCGAAGAGAACCGCTACCAATTCTCGCTCAAATCACGTTACTTACGAGAGTATATGGGATTACGGAGAAATTCGTGTAATCCATAGACCAGGGAGACTGGCACTGGTGCCATACCAGCGGCAAATTGCTTCAGTTTCGGAAACTCAACATCAGCTAAGCAGTGGTAAAATTCTACAAGTTTTCCTTCTCTGTGGTTCTCTTTCAACAAGTCATTTGCTTGTAAATCAGTGAGCTTCAACTGTAGTTCAACTGGAACATCATCAAGGTTACAATCAAACGGATTCTGGAACAGAAGAATGTCACTTTCAAGTCTGTCGAGATCTGAAAATCTATCCAAACAAATGCTTTTTCAAATAACGAATAATTTTTTTTTCGGAAAATCGAGTTTGACATCTTCGGCGACTATAGTGCAAAACTCTTTGAAACAATGAAAATGAGAAACGCTTTCTCCTTCCTTTTGTATTACAAACAATGACAGCTTTTTCTGAAATCCTTTTGATGATTCTGTAGAGATCACAGACGAGATTATCCTTTCCCTGAAGTTTCATATTCAGATAATTCGTGTTTGATGTGATGTCGAACAAAAATGACAACTTTGACAACCAAGAAGGAACTGGCAGCTGTGGATCAGCTCTATTGTTTTCAGTGAGGAAGGCATCTATTTCGTTTCGGAGCTTGTAAAAATGAAACAGTACTTGACCGCAGCTGAGCCACACTCACTGATGTGTGATAAGGCAAGTCACAGAAGTCAGAATCAATTTCTTCAAGAAACGCCTTTAAATGACCGTGATTGAGTGCATATCCCCGAATGAAGTTCACAGCAAAAACGACACAAGTTATATCTAAGTCTTTCCCCACAGAGTGCTTGCTGATGTATGATGCAGTGTATAAACAGAGCGCACGGAATTTTGCAAATTTTCCAACTGAGTCCTGATCTGTACCATCAGACTCTTCCTGACTCCAGCCATGTTTTTTTCCTCCATCAACACTGATTCCACTGAAGGTTATACTTTTTGCACTTCCATTAAAATGTCTTTTCCTGTTGTTGTTCCATGCATGCTGCAAACGGATGCCACCTCTTCCGTTATCTGAAAGTCCAAATTGACACCACAAATGAACACGAGAAGTTGTGACGTACTCGAGAGATCAGTAGACTCATACAGCGCCAGAGAAAGCGACAACACGTTCCTAGCTTTCTCGCTTATCTATGGCACTATGTTCTCTCCAAATTCTTCTGTTCTTCGCACAACTGAAATAGTGTAACAGTAGTGGGGGAATTGGGAGTATTTAGATGGGAAACGGCTACAGCACGATTGAGCATCAGAGGAGAACGAGAGGAGTGATGCTCAAGTCGTGACGTAGTTTGTTGTCAAAGGGGCAGTAAACATCAAGATACCGAATGGAAGGGTCGTCACGTTAGGTTCCAGCTGCCATCAAGATGAATAAAGTATTTGTACAAAAGAACTAACTGACTCCAGTTATCTGTTATGAGTTGGCTTCGTTACATAAACGAAATGGAGCCTAAGAACCAGGATTTCCAGGATCTTTAGTTGTCGCGGCAGAAGTCACAACAAACCACTAATTACGTCAACAACTTGAAGAGACAGAAGCATTTCAGCACGATTCGATACGTAACTTGAACCGAAACAAAGCGCAGTTAGAAAAATGGCCAATAACTTATCAGCGAAAAATACAGCGACCAAAAGCCCGCCCAGGGGTGGTTGTCTGTAAGTCTTTTTCAAGACTGGCTGTCAAAATTTTATTGGTGTCAAGAGAAAAGTGAAAAACAACTGGCCATAACGAGTTGCGGCACCCGCGATCGTTATCAAACCGGCGAGCGTCAACTGTAAAAACCATCCTGGCGACTCCTCTTTTCCATTCATCTAACGGACGTGTCAGGAGTAGAAGTTTTCCTGAAGGTCAAGCCGTTTAACCGTTGTCTCGAGCGAGCAGGAATTTTCCTGAAGGTCGGTCCTGGGTCATCAAACCACTGAAGAGTCGTTTAGGTGAGCAAGAAGTTTATAATAACTCTATCACGTCAAGTACTCGTCTCCAACCAAAATTTCAGAGGTTACTCGAAAGAAACAAAAACTTTAAGACTTACCTGACCAAAATTCAAAATTTTCCATATTGAGTCGTCAAGTCAAAATAATGGAAAAGGTCATTAACAACCAGGACAGCAGCTGGGTGGCTTATACTTTCATTGATTGGCCTATGTTTTGTTTGACGCAGTCGGACTATCTATAAGCCGCTAGCTTAACCTTTTGACCTCTGCTACCTCTGAGTCCTTCTCAAAACGTCGATGATGTACCCCACCCGGGGCGAAGTCAGAAGCCAGAAATCTGGTCGGGACCCAACCAGGGGTTGAAGTTTGTCCAGGCATCCCAAGAGAAGTAACTAACTGAAGAGACGAAGTTCCTGGAGGAAGAGACAGACTACCTGAACTCCGCGATTGATGGAATTTCAGCTGACGCAGACTCCTAGTGTTTGAGTTTAACCTGAAGGCGAGTCTAGAGGAATACGTCTTGCTTGGATCAGGAACCGAGAGTAGGGTAATCTGTGAGCCTATTATCTGGTCGAACTGTTCTTGTGTATATGTAAAGTGAATTTCTTAAATTAGCTGATTACAAATGAGATTGTGATTGTTTGGTCTATATAATAATATTTCAGCATGGCGGAACAAGACTCTTTGGTACAAGTATTGACGGGGGTAGGAACAGCGGTAGGTAGACTTGATACGGTTATTAAACAACAGGGAATGGCAACCGAAATTGTTAAGTTTAGTGGACAGGCCAGAGAGTTTAAGAAATGGATCACTTCCATAGAAAAATATGCGTATTTGGTATCTGCATCAGATGAAGAGAAAATGAGATTTGCATATCAGGCAGCCACAGAACCGGTTTCACAGCATATTAGAAGAAAGTTAGAGGCTAGAGTAGATGAAACATGGGAGCAGTTCAAAACCGACCTGGCACACAAGTACGCAGAAATAACGGATCCACAACATGCCTTTTCGGTATTGAGACAGTCTAAACAAAATAGTGGAGAGACGGTACAGTTGTTCAGCGATAGGTTGATTAACCTGGCTGAAGAGGCATTCTTGGGACAGAATGTACAAGGAGAAGAGGTGGAGAGGATGTTAGTCGGCATTTTTGTAGATGGCATAAAATCCGATGGTTTGAAATTTAAGTTGATGAGGGAAAACCCTGAGAGGTTGTCACAAGCTGTAGATATTGCAGTACAAGAAGAAAATTTGAGACGTAGGTTTAGATTGAGAACAGGACGAGAAATAGGAACTAGTCGAGAAGATAGAGTTGAGGAGCCTATGGAAATAGGACAAACAAGGTTCGGATGGAATAGGAGAGGAGGTATACAGACGTTGCAAGGTAGAAATAGAAATGATTATGATGAAAGAAGAAATAGGAGATATCCTATAAGGGAGACAGTAGGCAATACAAATAACACAAATATAGTCTGTTGGGTTTGTGGTCAACGCGGACACTTTTCTCGTTTTTGTGGAAATAGGCGTGTCCAGTCAAACATACAAAGTAGAAATGACAATAGCAGGTTGAATAGGAATGTTGAAGATAGACACAGGAATTTTACAGGTACAAGAACAACGCAGGAAAACCGGCGCCCTACCTATTAAATGGGACCTGGGGTAGGAAGGGAAATAATAAGGTCCCAAGGTGTAAAGAATATGTTAATAACAGACATAGTAGAACGAACAGAGAATATTTTCAACTAGATGAAGTCAAACAGTTTACGGAAAGTAAAACAGACTATAGCTCTTGTATAATAGAAATAGGAAAATATAGAATTCGTACATTAATTGATTCGGGAGCTCAGGTTAGTGTGGTAAAAGAAAGTTTTCTATACAGAATAGTGAGAAATTGTAGGATATTTAGGAGTCATAATAATCTACACTCCGTTACGGGACAGAATTTACAAGTAATTGGGCAAACGATGATAAATTTCAAGCTAGGAGGGGCCAACGTAAGACATCTTTTTCATGTAGTGAAAGATTTAAATAGAAACATGCTGTTAGGAAGAGATTTTTTGATAAAAAATGGAGTAAGACTTTTCTTTGATTTACACAAATTAAAATTCAAGGACGTCTATGTAGATATGGAGGAAGACATGCATATATCAGCACTAGTGAGAGTTAAAATGTCCACGACGTTAAAGCCACAGTCGATTAATTTGATACAAGCAAAGCTAAAGAGAAACCCATATTATGTGGCAGGAGACACAGTCAGAGTCACTGAGTTACAAGAAGAAGTAATTGATGAGCCTGGTTTGGAAGTTCCGGATGGAATAATAGCGTTAGATAAACACTTAACCTTTCCAGTAATGGTGATTAACAACACAGGTAGAGAAATTAAATTATACAGAGGGTGTGTAGTAGCAAAACTAGAACGTAACGTTAGTGAAATATTGGCAACTGATAGAGTAGAAATGCCGGGAGCAAACTGTTCACAATCTTCTAGTGAAAGAGTTAATAACAGACGCAGACGCGGAAGTAGAGGAAACGCACAAATGGATGAATTGATCCATCCATTCAAAAGAAATACAGCACAAATACATTCACTAGATAAAAAGACAAGGGAACAAGAATTGTTGGCACAGTTAAAGACTTCACAAGAAAATAAAAAAGTGTTGGAACAGTTTATAAAAGAGAATCAGGATGTGTTTGCAATTAGTGATTTAGAGTTGGGTAAGACAAAAACGGTAACAATGGAGATAGATACGGGAGACCATCCGCCGATTAGCTTACAACCATATAGAACTCCCTTAAGAAATAGAGAAATTGTAGAAAGGGCAATAGAAGAAATGTTGAAAGCAGGAATAATCACAAGATCAAAATCAGAGTGGTCATCTCCGGTGGTAATTGTGGCCAAACCTGATGGTTCGAGTCGATTCTGTTGCGACTATCGGGCGTTGAACAAAATTACTAAAAATGTAGCATATCCACTGCCAGTGATCGATGATATTTTGGGGTTGCTTAATGGCTCTACATTTTTCACGACGCTGGACGCAAGATCAGGATTTTGGTGTATCCCGATGTCGGCAGACGCGCAAAAGAAGAGTGCTTTCTGTACTCATATGGGTTCTTATGAATTTTTACGAATGCCTTTTGGTGTCAAAACTGCGCCGACTCACTACATGCTCTTAATAAATGAAGTATTAGAAGGTATGCAAAGGTTTGCATTAGCCTATGTAGACGATATTCTGATTTTTACGAAAGGAGATGTGAATGATCATTTAAAACATATTAGATTAGTATTCGATAGATTAAGGGTAATAAATAAATGTTTGCGTATCCTTTTACAGGACTTAGCTGTCAACAGCAGCATCTTTCAGCTGTCTGTTGATCTCTTGGCAAGATTACGCTCAGTAGTTTGCCATTGCTTTCTGAGCGGCCGGCTCAGTATCCGCAAGTCACGAGCGGGGGTCGAACCACCTCAGTTCTCGCTCCGATGCGAGACTCTGCGTGATAAACGGGATTACAGAGAGAAAGTGTTGTAACCCCACAGCCAGAGAGACCGGCAGATTAAGGGTACATGACGTTAAATTGAAACTTAGTAAGTGCCAGTTTTTAAAGACAGAAACAAAATATTTGGGTTATATTATAAATAGAGACGGAATTAAACCAGACCAGGACAAGATAAAGGTTATTAAAGAGTTACCTCCTCCAACTAACGTAAAAGAAGTGCGTGCGTTTATAGGAACTTGTGCGTATTATAGGCGGTTTGTCCCAGCGTTTTCAAAGATAGCAGAACCTATTACAAATTTGACAGGCAAATACGCTAGATTTAAGTGGGATGATGAGTGTCAAAAAGCGTTCGAGTATTTAAAAAACAGCTTAACACTGGTACCACTATTAACGCATCCAGACTTGAATAAACAGTTAATACTGTACACAGATGCTTCAGACAATGCAATAGGAGCATGTTTGGTTCAACCATATGAAGGAAAAGAGTCTGGAATACCAGGGGTTAAAAATGAAAGGCCAATTTACTTCTTATCTCATAAACTTAGCAAATCTCAACGCAAATGGACGACTATTGAAAAAGAAGCTTATGCTATTCATTATGCTCTTCAGAAACTAAATTACTACTTACATAACGCAAATTTTGTTATTAGAACTGACCATATGCCTTTAAAGTCTCTTTTAGAAGCTCCAGTGCAGAACAGGAAAATACAAACCTGGGCGTTGAATCTACAAGGGTACAATGCCAGAGTGGAATATATTCCAGGTAGGATTAACACGTGTGCTGACTTATTATCTAGAATCCCCTACCCACAGTCGTCAGGTAACACAGAAGATGAAGGAGAACCAGAGATTGACGATCGAAACTGGCAAGTAAATATTTTAGATTCTGCCATAATAAATGGAGAAGACTTTGAGAGTGTACCATCGGATCATGAGGCTGAACATAGAGTAGAAGAAGACCCACATTTAGCACAATTTAGTATGAAAGAAGAACAGGAATTAGATCCAAAAGTCTTACAAATAAAACAGAAGTTAAAAGAAACGGAGGAGAACAAATATAAGAAAAATTATTTAGTGTTACAAGAGGACGACCAGTTATATTACATGTGTGAAAGGAATGAACAGCTAAGGAAATATATTCCAAAACATTTGGAAAGTGAAGTTTTAAAAGCATATCATGATGAAAATGGTCATCTCGGTCGGGATAAATTGGTGAAAGCACTTACGAGTAAATATTATTGGCCAAACTTATTTAGATCTGCTTGCAAATATGTGGATACGTGTGAAAGATGCAGGTTAAGGAATATGAAAACAATAAAGTGTCCTTTACAAGATACAGATATTCCTCAGTTTCCTATGCAGAAAATTAGTTTAGATATATCGGGTCCTCACCCTAGAACATTGTCAGGGAATGTGTATTTAATTCATATAGGAGACGTCTACAGTCTTTGGCCGGAAGTTTATGCAATTCCAGATAAGAGCGCTGATACTGTCATTAATATTTTTTTACAGGAGTTTGTACCAAGATTTAGTTGTCCACAGGTTATACTCACGGATAATGGTAGAGAATTTGTGAATAAGAAATTTGAAAAATTGTTGAAGGATTTAAATATAAAACATGTAAAGACCTCATACTATAGACCTTCTTCAAATGCTAGGAACGAACGACAACACCGGACGTTATATGATATTATAGCAAAGATTGTGGATGAACATGAAAAAGACTGGGATTTATTTTTAGGACCAGCACTTAGCGCCATACGTACAAATCAAAATGTGAGCACAGGCTTTTCACCATTTTATTTAATACACGGGAGAGAACCAATATTACCAATAGATAATCTGTTAAAACCAAGAAGGAAGTATATGGGAGAAGACTTTCAGGAGACCATTATACAAGAAATGCATAAAGCACACATGAGGTTAAAGAATAATATAGTTAAAGCTAGAGAAAGACAGAAAAAATATAAAAACCTGAATACAAAGTTACAGGAGTTTAAAGTAGGAGATAGAGTTTATTACAAAAAGCATAGAAGGAACTCTAAGTTTGATGATCGTTGGATCCCAGGTTATTACGTTATAGAAAAGCTAGGTAATGTATCGTATAGTATCAAGAACCAGTTGACGGGACATGTAGCAAGGGCACACGTGGAACACTTAAGAAGAGATGATGATGAGAAGGAAAATGATAATTATAATAATAATTATTATTCAGACACCGGATATATAGATGAACGAGTCGTTAGGGGAACTACAATAACCCCAGCTTTTAGAAAAGATCCGACACACAGTCAGTTAAAAACAGCTTCAGGTTACGATGATACTCAAGAACAAACAATACCGAAAACGATAGTAGGAGAAAAGTTGAATGAGACTCATTGTGATAGTATAGAATCTATGGAAGAAGAGGTAGGTGCTCCATTTAAAAATACTAGACAAGCAACAAAAAGAAGAATGGATAAACAAAGAGAAAGAGAAGTGAAAAGACAGAGGAGAATTAGAGAGTATTCAACAAGTGGTGAAGAAATGCCTTTACTAGAAAGGTCCTTAAGAAATAATGATAGACAGATTAGATGGGATATTGAACGGAAGAGATTAGCGGCTGCTAACGAGAGACAAACAGATGAAGAAGAAGAAATGGATGAGAAGTCAGAGTCAAGTAGTAGTATGGAGGAAGATGATAGATTATACGGAGAGGAGGATATTGAGGTAGAGATAGCATTGATACAGAGAAACTTGGAGTTGTTGAAGAAGTGGAAACGGAAGAGATAAATTGATAGAGTATATTGCAAATAGCAAGATATAAGTTTCAGGCTTTAAGGAAAGTGATACTTGATGAAGTGTGTGAGAAAGTGGAAATGGCTTTTGTTGATATTTTTTATAAGTGATATGGAGGAGTACTGAAGCAATGGAAGTAGGTTTGATTGAGGCATATATATAATTTTTCTCTAGCTGACGGAATTGCTGGGGGATATTATGTTTTGGCTTCTTATTGGATAGATAAGTTAGTCAATGGTACAGCAGGTAGATAGATTCTAAGAATATCGTGGTGTATAGTAATAATTAAGTAGTACATGGGGTGTATATAATATGGTCAGTGTTAGTTAAAGACTTTCATGAAAAGAACAGATATTGTTACTTAGAATTTGGTCTACAAATAACAGATATAGATATATAGACCTGGCGGTGAATTGTTTCAGTTTCTCGCTTATAAAAACAATGGAATGACTTGAGTGATTGGATATGACTTACGTGATTCGTATAGGAGGAACATTTTGCTTACTCACTTTAAGTAGCTAATTCTATGTGAATTATAATTTGTTTGCAGACCTTCTCTTAAGCGAGAAGACACTTGGTTTATTGAGTCTAAGTTTGTAATACCTCGTATATGATATGTTTTTTTTGTTTGAATTAATCATATGAAATGATTGTTATAATTTGATTTTAGAGTTTTAGGGTTGTTGTGTTCGTAAAATACGAACTATTGGTCCATAAAAGAGACCAGTGGTGTTAGGTAGACTAGAATATTTCCTTTTGAGTTAATAAGATACATATTATATTGTTTTAAAATGTGTTTTCTTTGATTGAGTTGGGGGGGGGGGTATAATATGTGGTTTTGATTTTTGTTTAATTAAGTGGTTTTGGGTATTAGATTACCTCGTTATATATTTAATTAAGTAAATTTAATTATTACGGTATTGGCTGGAATAAGGGACACATACTGAGAGCTAATAGAGGGACACATACTGAGGGCTAATAGAGAGACATATAGATGGTCGGCATGAAGAGATTCTTAGGGATATAAAGTCTTAGAAAATAAAATAGGAGCTGCGTACAGTCAGCATTATATAAGAGAAAGGAGGAGAAAACTGTGAATGGCAGCATATAGGCGAGTATAATTATATGGTTGGATAAAGAAACAAATAATGGGATGTGAGGGGAAAGTAATAGGTGCTGTGAAAAACCAGCGTTAATTAAATTGATAATGTTCATAGAATATGAACATTGGCTCGTGGTAAAATGTGAGGTGACGGAAAAATAGACAAGATTGTGGATGGCAATATAAATGTTATATATACAAATGTTGGAAAAACTTATGTCAACTTTGTTTATGGAGGACAAAGATCTATAAGACGTATTTTAAAAAAATTGTTGTACAAAATTTTTTTTATTGGCAAGGGAGGTAAATGTGGTTATGTGGACTATGCATTACTGTATGTAGATGTGATCATGTTGACTATTCATTCTTTATGCTTTACACTGGGTGCGCACCCCTTCTTTGCTTTTCTAAGTACGTTGTTTCTATGTTGTTCTGGTTGTCTTGTGTTGTGAGAGAGCGAGGGATTTTATAATGCCATGTGTACAATAACGATTATACGAACTATTCTTCTTATGATATGTATATTTGATACAGAAACGAGCCAAGAAGGGACCAGAAATATATAGTGGATGGCTATATAGTTTGGAGAAATAGATTGGGTTACTTAACATAAAGTGCTTTGGGGAGATTTGGGAACTGTAAGAACTAAAGAAAGGGGAGAAGGAGTGTTTAGTTTAAAAGAGTTACCATACGTGGTATGATGTATTGTACAAAGTAGAATCGAAGAAGAAGTATATAGGGGGTTACTAGCTGACAATATAACAGGGGAAAGAGTTAAAGAATAGAATTGGACTTGGTTTGGGGAAGATTAGAGGAAATTTGGGAGGTAAAGAAAAAGAGGGAATAGAGTAGATGAAATATGGGAGTAAAGAATTTTTCCTTTAGAGGAAAAATTCTTTAGAAAAACATAGGGAGGTGTAACAGTAGTGGGGGAATTGGGAGTATTTAGATGGGAAACGGCTACAGCACGATTGAGCATCAGAGGAGAACGACAGGAGTGATGCTCAAGTCGTGACGTAGTTTGTTGTCAAAGGGGCAGTAAACATCAAGATACCGAATGGAAGGGTCGTCACGTTAGGTTCCAGCTGCCATCAAGATGAATAAAGTATTTGTACAAAAGAACTAACTGACTCCAGTCATCTGTTATGAGTTGGCTTCGTTACAATAGCCGTAAGGCAGATAGTTCCAAACAAATCGGCTTTCTCAGGACACAAGTCATTTGCTGCTTCCATAATACACTCTTTGATGAAGTTGCCATCAGTAAACTGTTTTCCTCGTTCTGCCATCTTATACACAATGTTGTAGCTTGTAAGAGTGACAGATTCTTTTTCAGCAAACTTTCTCGTGAAGAGATTTCTTTGAGTTTCAAAACCACGCTTCATGGACTCTTATTTCTCAGAGTGTAACTTTCCAGAAAACTTTTGAATACGTTGATGGATGTTTTGTTTCGTAGTGACACCGAAGATTGTACTCTTTCAATATGGCAATACTTTAGCTGCATATTACGCAACTGGTTTTCCGGTCCTTTGTTTCCACAAAGTCGTATTTTACTCCCGATTCTTCATTGAAAACGCTACACTCGCCGTCCACTTTTCTTTTCTTAGTAGCTATTATGAAGGGTGAAGTAAACGGGATCTGAAAATTAAAAAGACATTGAATTAGAAACATGATTAAAATCCTATTGACACACAAGAAAAGCAGGCGACTAGGGGTCACTGGTGAAGCTACGGCTCACCATAGGTACATATAAAGTTTATAGGTACCTATGGTAATAAAATATATCTCATAGTAAGGTTTGCAAAATATATTAATAGGGCTGGCCTAAATAAACAGCCTAGAGCATAGTTTTTCAACCGGGGTTCCGAGATTGGCAGCCAGGGGTTCCGCCGAAGCAGACCGAAATCGCCTAACTGCAACATTTCTGCCCATCTGGTTTATTAAATAAAGTAGGACAGACGCCTTGGATCATCGCACGGAGTTCCTTGAGCAACGTAAACATTTGCGCAAGGATCTGCTCCAGCAGAAAGATTGAAAAAGCTGGCCTAGCGACAAGCTCGATTACCACCTTGAATGGTGAATTCTTCTGAGCTGTGGATATTTTCGTAATAACACGAGGATTCTATGGCATTTTTATGCTATGTTTGCTACTTTATTGCTTCTATTCACACTTGTAGTTCACTTACATATCACTGTCTAACATAGAAATCCTTGTTACATATCTATAAAATGAATCACTGGCAAAAATATTTCTGGAGCATTGGACTTGTGTTGACAGCCGGACGTATCTGGAGGGGGGGGGGGAGATATGTGTGTATGTGTTTGTGTTTGTGTGTGTTTGTGTGTGTGTGTGTGTGTGTGTGTGTGTGTGTGTGTGTGTGTGTGTTTACTGCTCTTGAAACCATGGTAATGTCAGAGCGTAGGCGGTGCTACAACAAGCCGGGGAAGGACTTGGTATGGTGCGAAATAATTAAACATTACAATAAACAAGAACATTGGGACGCAGAGGTGTTTCTAAGGCACCAGGACTGGGTTTTATACTGGCCAAGACCTATTGACGCGTCTTCGCCGAGCGTCCTGGGCAACAGGTCCCTTCGGGGTCATGGCTAAAGTCAGTAGGATCGTTGATTCCTCCGAAGTCGGAGAGTGTCTGCCTGCACGGCGAGGTACCACCTGTCTGCACATCAATAAGCCAGACATGGGACAACGGATACTCACGCAAACCTCAAGTCCTGTATGACATCACACTGATGTTGGACAAGAGGACGTTTTCATCCGGCATACAGGACTTCGCGCTGGAGTTCACAGCCAGCGAACACAAGCAAGCAAGCAAGCAAGCACAAGAACATCTAGATACAATAATTTACAATTGAAAATTGTAACTTTAAGACACATAGTAGCCAGGAAGTCTCCGCACGTGTGAATCAATTAATCAATCAGGTTCCGTCTCCACAATGAAGGTTGGCTACATTTGATCTCTAACACTGTCTCTCGCCTGGACTGTACATTATATCAGGCTAATGTTCGTCCATCTCTTGATGTTATCTTCCCACTTGTATCGTTGTCTACCTCTTGCTCACTTGCCCTCAGCCTTGCCCTCCAGGATGGTTTTTATAAGAGTATCATGTCTTTTAACGTGGCCGAAATATTCCACTTGCCTCCTCTTTATTTCCTTCATCAACTCTCTCTTCATTCCCAGTTGTTCTAGAACCTCTGCATTTGATTGTTTTTGTTTCCACGAAATACGACATATTCGTCTGTATATCCACATATCCAGGGCCTCTATGCGACTTTCTAGTTTATTGTTCAATGTTGAAGCTTCCGCGCCATACAGTATTGTTGAATATACGTAGCATTTGACAATTATCATTTTTAATGCGCTGTTAATTTCTCTAGATGTTAATACTTATTTTGTGTGGAGATCACCGATTATTCTAAATATAATATTGACATTTAAATTGTATCACAACGCCTCGAGTTCCATACGTTATATCCAGCATTTTCGAGTACCGCCGGCGGGCCGGATGAAATGACGCCGGGGGCCGATCCGACCTGAGGGCCGTAGTTTTTGTACCCCTGAGCTAGACGATGTCAAAGTTGTATTGAAGAAAAAGCAAATGACACCTCCCCAGGGCCCGATGGAGTTAGGTGTGCTCACATGATGGATATGAGTGATGGAGAACTTATGGAGATGGCTGCTTGCTTTAGCCTGACCATCAGGGTGACATCAGTACCCCAGGTTTGGGTGCATAGCTATTTAACACCATTTCCTAAACCAGGCAAAGATCATTCAAAGCTAAACGATTTAGGATTATTTCCCTACATAATACTTTTGACATACCGGCTCCGTGGCCGAGGAGTTAGCAGCTTTCTCCGCTAACTCCGAATACTCTCGTCACGTGACGCGACGAGAATTAGCAGTGGTTCGCAGCCGATCGCTCAGAAAGTCGTGGCGTGCTGATGAGCGTAATCTAGCCTAGGAATCAACATACAGCTGAAAGATGCTGGTGTTGACCGCAATATCCTGAAACAGGATGGAAACGCGAAAAAAAAAAATACTTTTGACAAGATGCTGGAGAAGATCGTTGCTGGTAAGCTTCAGGAAAATTTAGACAATTTAGGAAAAGCTCCCCCCCCCCCCCCCTTTCCCCGTAAGGTTTGGGAGGTTACCGGCCAGGGAAAGATACTTGGTCGAATGCAGCCACTTTTGCCTACGATGTTTATGAAGGGTTCCAAAACAGACAGGAGACGACGATGGCAGCACTCGATTTCGTGGACGCGTACAGCAGTCAGATATGATATTTTAATGTACGCTGTTATGAAGAAGAGAGTAAGTATTCCTTGGTTGGTGAATTGAATTGCAGCTGTTGTGTATTCTGATAGCGTGGTTCTCCGGCTGGGTACGTGGACCTCTGAGCCATGAATCATAGCCCCCGGACTACCACAGGGGTCGGCAGTTTCCCCTGTGCTTTTCAGTGTGTATACGAGCAACATTGCCAGCCTCGAAGCTCCAGGGACTGGAAGGATACTAACATTTGCAGATGATGTTCTTGCATACAGGCAGGGGAGGGACAGAAATCAAACAGCTCAGGAGATGCAGGCGACACTGTACAAAGTGATGGCGTCGTTTACTGAGATGAATGACGTCATTAACCCAGAAAAAGCGTCTGTCTTGTGATGCTCTCTTAAGAATAGGATTGTCAAAGCTGACCCCCCAAGCCTCACAATAAATGGTAGAGCTGTGAATAGAGACATTGTGTGGGTATGAAATGTGATGAGGAAAGTAAACTGGCCACCACATCTCCTTGTGGACCGAGATGATCTCCGTGGTGTAGCGGTTAAACTGCTGGCCTTGCGCTCCGAAAGAAATGGGCTTGTTATGAGACACAGTGATTCGGTTCATGGGTGTCATTTTCTGGGAGACTCCCGTGGGGCCATAGTGTGTGTTCTCTGTGCGACGCTTTTGACAGTTCCCTCTGTGGAAAGGGATTCAGCCATCTGGGATAAAACCAGTTGCAAAGAAATCATCCCTCTTACCTTCCAACAATATTCAATATGTCGTGGCCTAGATATTGTGAAGGCCTAACACTTCACACTCCGTCGGTAGTATATGCTGTGGGACCACCTCACAGTATATAGACAGGCAGGCAGGCAGGCAGGCAGACATATAGATAGGAAGGTAGGTAGGTAGGTAGGTAGGTAGTTAAATATGTAGGTAAATAGATAGATAGATAGATAGATAGATAGATAGATAGATAGATAGATAGATAGATAGATAGATAGATAGATAGATAGATAGATAGATAGATAGATAGATAGATAGATAGATAGATAGATTAGATAGATAGATAGATAGATAGATAGATAGATAGATAGATAGATAGATAGATAGATAGATAGATAGATAGATAGATAGATAGATAGATAGATAGATAGATAGATAGATAGATAGATAGATAGATAGATAGATAGATAGATAGATAGATAGATAGATAGATAGATAGATAGAAGAAGAAGAAGAAGAAGAAGAAACTTTATTTTCAAAGGGTTAAGAATTGGGCACGCAGGCCCGTCTAACATTCTGCCCTTCTATCACTCTCTTTCATACATTATTTCATTCACACATCATTCAAGGCTAACAAAGAACAGTAACAATATAAAATATATGCATTATAAAGGCATGTGCAAAATGCAAACATCAAAACTACACGACACAGTAATATTAGATAATGGTCTGACACTTATTAGCCATGTGGAATATACTGGCCTACAAAAAGGTGATTGGCTGTTATACTAGGGTTTTGTTATTATTATTATTATCTCAATTATTAAGGGGGAAGGTAATCCGTATTGAGATAGTGTTCGAATAATTTGCGATTATATGAATAGGGATTGGTGATGTCTTTGATTTCTTGTGGAAGATTGTTCCACAGCTGAGATGCAGAGTACGTTAAGCTTGTTTTGTATAAGTCAATCCTAGGCTTCGGAATGTGTAGTATATTTAAACGTTTACTGTGTCTAGCATTATATTTAAACAAAGGCCAAAGGTAATTTGGGGTATTCCGATGCAGGATTTTGTGAATTAGTTTAGCTTTATTGAAAAGCAGGCGTTTGCGGAATGGTAGTAACTGAAGGCGTTTATACAGGCTAGGATTGTCAGATAAATGTTTGCTATAAATTAGACTCATGGCCCGTTTCTGTAGTGAGTAAAGTCGCTTGGTGTTTGAATTAGAACAACCGTCCCAGATTGTAGAGCAGTAGTCAAAGTGTGTCTGTATATGAGAAGTATAGAATAGTTTCCTTGTGTCCTCATCAAGGAAGTTTTTAATCTTGGCGAGTTGATAGACTTTTTTCGCTGTTTGTTTAATGAGCGCTTGAACATGGGAATTAAAGGGTAGATTTCTATCAATGATTATGCCTAATGTTTTGTGCTCAATTACACTTTCTACTGGCATGTTATCGATGTGAAGTTGAAGTGATGTGTGTGGGCGTAGAGTTTGAAGTCTTTGTCTGGTTGTTAATAACATTGCTTTTGTTTTAGTGATGTTAATTTGCATACGGTTTGAATAGCTCCACTTAACTACATTATTTAATTCTTGTTGTAAATACGACTCCAGTAAAATACAGTTTTCAGCGTTTGTGTACACCGTACAGTCATCTGCAAATAGATCGCAGGACGACGAAAGATGCAAAGGTAGATCGTTAATATATATGGCAAATAATAGAGGGCCAAGAATAGAGCCTTGCGGTACTCCAATATTGAAGGTAGTGGTTTGAGACAGATATTTATTGTGTGATACTACTTGCTTTCTGTTTGATAGAAAAGATGATATTAGAGTGACTACATTAAGGCCAATTTTCATTGTCTCGAGTTTTTTAATTAAAATAACATGGTGTATCATATCAAATGCTTTCTTGAAATCAATAAACACAGTTCCACATAGACTGTTGTTGTTTATATTCTGGTGCCAATTTTCTATCATGTTTGTTAGGGCCGTATGGCAAGAATATTTTGGTCGAAATCCTGATTGGCTGTCAACAATAAGCTTGTTGCGAACTAGATACTGTAATGTTACTTTATGGATGTGTTTTTCTAGTGGCTTAGATAGTGATGATAGTAAGGAAATGGGTCTGTAATTGTTCGGGAGACCATTGTCCAATGAGCCAGATTTAAGAAGAGGGTACACTTTAGCGATTTTGAGAGCTGATGGAAAGTGGCCTTTGGTTAGACACTGATTATATATATAGGTTAGTGATGTACAAATCACTGGCGCAGCACAACGGAGAATCCGGTTGCTGATTCCATCTAACCCAGATGAGGTTGTGTTTTTTAGGTTACTGAGGTAAGTGAATACTTCAGTGATTGTCATTAGCGGTATGTCGGAAAGAATATCGCGGGAGCATCTATTCTCGCAAAACGATGACAATAAAGATAAATTGCAAGGAGAATTAGGTATTGAAGCCTTCAACTGGTCTATGTCAGTTTGAAAAAAATTACTGAATTGGTCGCATGTAATATGATTTGATGGTAAAGAATTTCGGAAGTTATACTTGTTTGTCAAGGTGTTAATTGCCTTCCATATATCCTTACTATTTGTTTTATCCATTACTAAGTTCTTAAAGTAACTTTTCTTTTCCTGTCGTATGCTATATTGAACTTTGTTTCTAAGAGTACGGTATGCACTGATATCCCGCTTTTTATGTGCTTTATCTCTGTCTCTCATAATTTTAAGTATTTCCTGGGTGATCCAAGGTGGCTTGACGTGGTGTTTTACTCGAACTTCTTTGACTGGCACATGTCTATCAAAAACATCAATAAAGGTTTTCATCCAGAATTCCAGAGCATCATCCGGGTGAGGAAGCTGATAAACATTGTCTAGAGGTGAACTGAGCAAGTCCTGTAAAAATGCGTTTTGGTTGAAATTTTTGTAACTTCTATATTTTACACTTATGTGTTTATGTTTAGGAGTTTTAATTCCTTTTTTAGACCACGTGCAGCATATTGGGTAGTGATCGCTCATTGCACAATTTGGTACGGTGCATTCTATGATGTTGTCTGAGCAAGTTACATAAATGTGATCTATGATTGTTGAAGATGACTTTGTTACTCTAGTAGCTTGTTGTACTATTTGTTGGAAATTGTATGATGCAATCATATTTCCCCATATTATGTTGGATTTGTTGGTGTCAATCTAGATAGATAGATAGATAGATAGATAGATAGATAGATAGATAGATAGATAGATAGATAGATAGATAGATAGATAGATAGATAGATAGATAGATAGATAGATAGATAGATAGATAGATAGATAGATAGATAGATAGATAGATAGATAGATAGATAGATAGATAGATAGATAGATAGATAGATAGATAGATAGATAGATAGATAGATAGATAGATAGATAGATAGATAGATAGATAGATAGATAGATAGATAGATAGATAGATAGATAGATAGATAGATAGATATATAGATAGATAGATAGATAGATAGATAGATAGATAGATAGATAGATAGATAGATAGATAGATAGATAGATAGATAGATGAGTTGGTGGGTGGGTAGACAGACAGATAGATGGATAGACAGACAGATAGTAGATAGATATATCGGTGGGTGGATGGATGGATAGGAATGTAAGTAGGAATGTAGGTAGGTACATACGTAGACAGGTAGGTAAGCAGTTAAATATTCAGACAACTGGGTCAGTATGCATGTAGGTATGAACACCATAGGACAGACAAGCAAATAAGCCGATTGGTAGGTATTACCAGTGAGTTGACATGAACACCTTAAAAGTGTGATAGACATGACAATAACCATGCCATTGTCTTGTAACCTGTCAATATTGTTGTTAAGGATGTCAGGCGAACACTGTGACATAACGACAGTTTAAAGATGGTCGCCCATCTTGTGACATTCACCAAAGGAGAACAGCATTTTGTTATCCGTGTTTTGGTTAGCTTTGGGGTGAAACCTATTGAAATTAATCGGCGAACCAATCTGAGCCATTATACATGGATGCGCGTCTTATAGCCGGTAGATTGGTTTGCTGGTTGTGTGGTTAGTTGGCTAGTTGGCTCGTTCGTTCGTTCATTAGTTAGCTAGCTAGTTAGTTAGTTAGTTAGTTAGTTAGTTAGTTAGTTAGTTAGTTAGTTAGTTAGTCCCCATATCATCCCCATGGCACACGGAATTATCAATCACAAAGAGAACTAGTTACTCGCATCAGAAGAAGACAGTCCACGTGTTTGGGGCATGCGGTGAGAAGGGGAAAGCTGGAGTATGTCGTCACAACAAGAAGGCTGGAGGGGAAGAGAGGCAGGGGGAGACAGAGAGAAAATGCCGAACAGTTTGAGATCGTTGCAATGAGGAAAGTCGGTATCAGAAATGATTGGAAGCATGAGAGACAGAAGAATGTGGACAGACATCGTCACCAACGCCACACAGCAGGGACTATAAGAAGAACAAACTTGTTCATTGGAAATCGTGTATGTACAAACTGTTGTCATCTGTTGTAGTTTGGGGCACACTTAATGTGTTTAAATAAAAAGTCGGTGTCTCTGGCATCGCATTATGACTTTCAGCTTTTGTATTGCCTAATGTGTCCTCTAAACTACTGAGCGTAATCTTGCCAAAGAAATCAACAATCAGCTGGAAGATGCTAACTTCTACGCAGTTAGAGAAAAAAAATACATAATCTGTTCAGTACAAAGTTTGTGACATTCCCACTCATACAATATATTCCGAAAATTATTGGGTTTGGCGGGCCATGACGGCCATACCAATTCCCCTTCAAGATAAACTTAACATCCGCAAACGAAAGGAGTATTCAATAAATGTAAATACTGTATTACAGTTTCAACTACAGTGAACTTGATGTAAGCTGGTTAATATTTGTACAATGCGGTACAAGCAGACGTGCAGCATTCTATAAGTTTTACTTATATTCACAGAGTTTTATCTAGATTCAGATCGCAGATTTTAAGAAATAAAAGTATTTCTAATTATAAAATGATGCTTTGAAAATTAAATATTTAGTCTCTATAGAACCAAACATCTATAAAAGAAAAAGTTGCCTCCCTTGGACTAAATCACATCGTTGTTAGTACGCTTACCTACCAAGACAGTGATCCAACAGCAGGTTTATCGACCAGGACAATTCTGGGGCCGATCCAGCCTAATTAAAATAAGTACCAAAATTATTTAGAATTATCTGGAAATTATGTGGGAGGTAAGTTGAGTTGATCCCTAAAGGACAGGCTTCTATTAAAAGTGATTCCCAGGTACTGCAGTCTGCTTTCTCTAATCATATTTCTACCACTTATCGAGAGGCTTGGGAGAGCTTTAACAATCCTATTGTTCAGTGAGCACCACAAGATCTTTATGGGTCTGAGCTGAAACTTAATAAATGTATATGCCGCGGTTGTTTCTTTTGTTACAAAGGAACGGCGGGACTCGCTTATGGAGCTGGAGGACATCCCAGGCAGTAGGCTGCTCAATGTACGATGTTAGTCGACAGATCATCCTCATTGCACATCGAACCATTTAGTCCATAAGTGCTCGAATTCCCTCCTCGGCAAATCCTGCAGCGTGTAGCGGCTAACGACACCAGTTATCGGTTGGTTTATCAATATTCTTTGGCTTCCTGCGTAGTGTTCTTATTTGGCCACCCCTATTTTAATTTGCTGTTCTCGCAGTCTGGCCATGGTTGTAGATTCACAGTCATCACTTGATTATCGCAAAAGTATTACTTCTTGTAGAGCATTCAGAATGTCAGCCTGGTCCATGACCTCCACAGTAACCTTACCTGCGAGCTTGTCAGCCCGCTCATTCCCTTGTACTCCCGCATGCCCTGGCACGAAGATGAAACTAATCTTTGCCAGCCGAGACCGCTCCAGAGACAGCAACCATTCTCTTCGGATCCTGGCCATGGTTGTAGATTCACATTCATCACTTGGTTCTCGCAAAAGTCTTACTTCTCGTAGAGCATTCAGAATGTCAGCCTGGTCCATGGCGCTTCCGCCCTCCATAGTAGCCTTACCTGCGAGCTTGTCAGTCCGCTCATTCCCTTGTACTCCCGCATGCCCTGGCACGAAGATGAAACTAATCTTTGCCAGCCGAGACCGCTCCAGAGACAGCAACCATTCTCTTCGGATTCACTCAATCTCTATCCTCTTGAGCTTACACATTGAGTCGCTAAGGAAACATGCCGTAGTGAATGTCTGTGTCTCGAGCCATGTTATTGCTTTACTTACTGCCATGACTTCCATAGTCAGGCTACTTGTGATCTCAGCAAAATCACCAAAGTCCTCCTTCACAATTCTCCCTCCGGCCTGAGCCGTAAAGGCCAATGAGCTTCTCACATGTCAGACGACCGACTCATCTGTGTAAATGACAGCATCATCGTCTAGCGAATTCTCGAAAATCAACGCTTGTACTTCCGGCTCCACAGCAGCCGGGTTTTCTTGTCTGCATTTTCTGTCTAGTTGGATGCAAACTGAAAAGGGTGTGCAGAAATCTGTTGGCACTTGTACCCACTCCTCGCCAGGTTCTAAGTCCTCAAGTGAACACACATGTTGAAGACTGTCTTTGGCTTGACCCATCCACGACCGTCCTCTTTTTTAACCTGCTGCCCTTCATCTTCGTAATTTCACTATGCAGTGGATGTTGTGTGTTTGCGTTAACTCTGAGGTAGGCGCGTGCTCTGCAAACTTGTATTCTGTCTTCAATGGTTGGAAAATCAAGAAGGTAGCGAATCACCCTGCATATACGATGTGGCGACTTGAATGTACGAAACAGAGACTGGGACAATACCGGGGAAAACCGACAGGGAAATGCCCTTGTAGAAGCCATGGTGGATTCAGAATTAGTCTGTATAAACGATGGAAGGCCAACTAGAATGGGGATGAGACTTGGTGATGTGGACATGACTATTGACCTGGCATTTGTTACCCAGTCGGCAGTATTGAATGTTAAATGGACTATCCTGTGTAATCATGGGAGTGACCATGTACACTGTTCACTATTGGTTTCTAAGTCCAACAAGATCAACGCTGTTAGAGCACCTGAGCTCTTTAAATGTAGAGATCACAGACGAGATTATCCTTTACCTGAAGTTTTAAATTCAGACCATTCAATGGATGATGTGATGTCGACTGTGAGATATTTCCAGCCACCGCACGTTCTCCAACACTCAGATATCTGACCCTTTCCGTACACCATACACTCGCATCGCTCAGCAGGCGATAAAGAAAGGATACAAATTATTCGGCCGATTCAAACCAATGAACGATTGGCTAAGGCCGGGTAGAGAGCCAGCCAGACCCCTCTAGGCACAATTGGGGGAAAGTGAGATTGATTTCTAGCTGAACCTTCAAGCTGATCACCAGCATGGTGCGTTGAATCAAAGCAAAGCAGTGTTCTAGTTTCCTCGGGCTGGCCCAGCTTTCAATGTGTGGTGAATCAATCCTTGAAGTTAAGGTAATACGATGTTTATATTTATAATAATGTCGATGTAATTTTTAAAATGTTTACAAATTATCATAGTCTAATTTTTTGTTCCTGTGGGAATGAAGGCAAGCGCCTTGTTTGTCTGTTCACTGCACTTGCCTGATTAGAACCTCCAGCTAGACATTCTGTTGCAATATACTACTGAAGAATATTTTCTTACATTTAGTTGCAATATACTACTAAAGAATATTTCCTTATTTTCTTTTACAATATGCGGCTAAAGAATATTTCCTTATATTCTTTTACATATGCGGCTAAAGAATATTTTCCTATATTGTTACCAATCAATCAATCATGTGATATGCCGGAAAGCGTGGACTCGCCATTTCACTCGATCACCAGTGTCGTGGATCAGCTCAGTGTTCCTGTCTCGTCCATGCCATGTGGCCAAGCCATCCAGGTATTTTCCTCTCGGTCTTCCTCTTGGTCTGTTCCCCTCGATCTTGCCAGTTGTCACTGAGTTCTCCAATCCATTTCTTCTCATAACATGTCCAAAAATTTTTGACTGTCTACGTCTAATTTCTCTAATCAGTTTACGATGTTCATTTGTCTCCTGTAGTACTTGGTCATTGGTTTTTCTGTCTGTCCATGGTATTCTTTGCATTTTCCTCAGAAACCACATTTCTGCAGCCATCAGATGCTTTTCAGCTTGACTGCTCATTGTCCAAGTTTCACATCCATACAAAAGAACAGGCTCTATGTATCCCCTCAACACTCTTTTTCTCGTTTCAATTGACATTTTTTTATTGGTCAGAATGTTTTTCATCTTGCTAAAGGCTGCTTTCGCCATGGCGATTCTTGTTCTAATCTCGTCAAGGCATCTCCCATCAGATGTTATAACTGTTCCAAGATAATTGTACCGATTCACTTGTTGAAGAATATTTCCATTTACTTGTATATTACATTGTGGCACTTCTTCCTTCCTACTGACGACCATAACTTGAGTCTTCTTACAATTTAATTCTAACCCCAGTTGCTCACTGTGTACAACAACCGCATCTACTAATTGTTGCAGGTCTTGCGCATTGTCTGCAATTAATACTGTATCATCTGCATATCTAATGTTATTGATGTTTCGTCCTCCAATGCTGATTCCATTTATATCCTCTATATTTCTGAAAATATTTTCACTGTACAGGGAAAAAAGATCTGGAGACATCACACATCCCTGCCTAACACCTCTCTTAATTGGCTGATACTGTCCCACTTCATTATCAATCCTTATTGCAGCTTGTTGTTTCCAATTTATGTTTTTTATAAGTCTAATGTCTTTCCCATCAATTTATAGATCTGCAAGCATATCCACCATGCTGACATGTCTAATGCTATCAAAAGCCTTTGTATAGTCAATAAAGCAAAGATGTATATCCTTGTTTACTTCTATAACACGTTCAATAACTGTTCGCAGCATAAACACAGCATTTACTGTACCCTTTCCTTCTACAAACCCGCATTGTTCTTCCCCTATTTCAGGTTGTATCTTCTTCCTCATTCTTTACATGATAATTCTTAGCAAAATCTTTGTGATGTGACTCATTATACTAATTGTTCTATGTTTATCACATTCCTGATTTCTTTGGGATTGCAATAAATATAGAGTTTCATAATTCAGGAGGTATATCTCCAGTATCATATAATGTGTTCAGCAGTCTGGTGACTTGATCTAGTCCAAATTCTTCTAAAGCTTTAATCATTTCTGATGTGATGTTATCTGCACCGGGGGCCTTGCCAGCTTTCATATGCTTAAGAACATTTCGAACCTCCATCTCCAAAATTGGCGGTCCTTCATTATTAAATCTAATATTTGATATTGTTACCATGCGCTACTAAAGAATATTTCTCTATATTCTGTTACCATATGCTACTAAAGAAGATTTCTTTATATTTTGTTACAATATGCTAATGAAGAATATTCCATTATATTCTGTTACAATATGTATATAACTACTTTTCTCAATATATGAATAATGTACTTTTCAAATGTACTTGCTAGACATTGATGCTTTTGCAGAGGAAATGTAGCTTAAGAGTCTATCTCCTTAAAACCATGTACACTAACTCACACCTGTAGGGATGTATATACCTTGTTGACATAAGCCTGGGTCATTGACATTGAGTTGAGTGACCGGGCATGAGGAAGAATGGAGATGAGAGTGGGAGACAGTAAAGCGACTGACCTGGCTATGAGAAAACAGCCAGTCCTGAGAAATAAAATAATGGGAAGGGTGAGCGTGGACCCCAGGGGATGGGGGAAGGACAGTTTAGTTTTGTGTGAAGTCAAGGGACTTCAGGACAGTTGATGGGTAGATACCGAACTGTTCGGTAGTCTAAAGGGAAGCGGAGTTAGAGAGCTCCGTGTTGTGTTGTTCTCCGAGTTGTGAAGACAGGCCTGAACCCAGAGTGGGTTCTGTAGCGAGTGTAGGCCTAAACCCAGAGTGGGTTGCATAGTTGAGCAGTGGCTCCAACCCAATGTGTGGGTTGTATTGTGGGAGATCCAGCCGTGGATAGTAGCTGGATTACCTGTCTTGTGGATGTGATAAGAAGCTGGCCGTGAGAAGGCATTGATGTGTGCTGGTTAAAATTGTGAGGAGGATATTTATAATCTATGGATTACATTGTTTCTGGATATATACATATGTTCCGTGAGTCTGTGTTATTTTCTGTAATAAAGGATTATGTGCGCCAACTGAATCTTGTTTCATGAATGGTGAATATGCACTGCGGGGGTGAGTTACATTGCAAGACAGATATCTCCATTGACACACCATGAGTATCGTTACCTAGACAACGACCATCACACAATAGTATCATGAGCATATCATCTTAAGAACTTCGTGATATTATCATCAAGAAAACGTGTGACAATCTGGCGTCTCGTCGCTTAGTAAGGAGTATCTGGAAGGCTACGTACTGTCAAGAGCATTATAGACAGTGTTGTCATTATGAGATATTTGTGGGCTCCTCGCTGAGAGAGGGTGGACAGCGGAGTGTGTCCACCATATAAACACTGAGTTTTTCTCCGTGCGGGAACTGGCTACAGACAGTTCACGTCAAGTCCACTACAGGTGAATTGGAACCAACCATATCGCTAAAGCGAGTGGGGGGTGTCAGAGAAATAACGCAGTACAAATCGACCGGGAGAGTCCATTACGGTGACAGGTAAATTTGATACCAGACAGGAGTGCTGAAACTAGCAGACGCGGCGATGAAAGACCAGTGTTGAATCCAGAGTGGCGAGGGCAGCGTGTGTGTGTGTAGGACATTACCGCTGTGGGTGATAAAGACACGCCATACAGACTAACCGGGAGAGTCGATTGCAGTAGCAGGGGTCTTTGGTCACGGACAGCACAGAGGAAATGTCGCAGGGACATAATGGTGTTTGCAACAAGTGCGGTCAGTCCTAGTGTGTGTGTGTTTGACAGGATTGAACCAAAGATTGAAGACAGCGAGCAATTTCGTCGCAACATCCTGTGTGTGGGGAGAGTTTTGTGTGTGTGTGCTGATGCGACGCACGGTGTGGTCACGAGTCAACAAGTGAAGAATTCCGCCACAGCTAACAAGGGGGAGGACGGTGGAAATTGTGAGTTTCCACGAACAAATCGGGTCAGCGCTGTTTATGAGGACAGGTGAAAAGGGGATAGTAACAGTGCCCCTACCGCCAGAGTTGGGGCGGGTTAATGGTGGAAAGGGTGATTTTCCACGAAGTTAAAAAAGAGCAGCCGTGTCGGGGCTGAGAGGTTGGGTGGAAAGTGTTTCTTGTATGACGGGAAAGTGTCCGGTCATTTTACAGACAGTCAGTGTGGATTATTGTGACAAAGAAGACTGAGGTACTGACTTGAGGTGTCCGGCAAGGTCAAGGTTGCGGACAGTGGAAAGTTACTGGGATTTTCCACAGGAGATCTGTATAAACAACGTGTTTATGAACGAAAACCAGACTTTATGTGTCGTCTTTGTTGAACTGTTCTACTACTGTCATCATTATTCTGTTATAAGCGAACAATTTTAACGTGTCATCACCGCACACAAAGGGTGCATACAGTTGCCAAAAAGAACTGACGGTACAGGGTTATAGCACTGGGCATTTGCGGCCAATCTTTCCTTTGAACTTTGTCTTTCATCGGCAATCCAGAACATTTTGGGATAATTACCATCATCGTCAATTCGTATGACAATCGAAAGAACACTTTGGATAATTATTATTACCGTCAACGTTTCCGACAGTTGGAACTCGTGATCACAACGCGAAATGAAGTAACCACTGAAGTCGCTTTGAAATCTAGCGTCGTAAACATTTCGGAGAATTTAACACAGACATTTCCAGCATATTGTGAAAAACTATTAACAGCAAAATAAGAACTTTTGGCGACGGATTAATAGGCACATATTTGTCGGCCAACCAGTTACACATTATTTTTTTTTGCTCCCATCGTCATATTTATTGTTGTCGGGTGTTACGCAATTATTTGTATGTGGTCCAGTGTTTGTCAAGAGTAGGGGATTTTTGTGTTGTTTCTCGAAGGCCGGGAGACAGGGCGAAAAGTTACTTTCTGAGGTGCACCATATATAATGTCTGGGAAGAAAATCGAAAGGTCGGTTTATTTGGTTCTGCAGGGACGGTCCTGAATTATATAACGTGCCAGTTTGTGTTTAACGTCAGATCTGTGTATAAATTGATGCTATAATTTGTTTTCTTCTTTTTCTTCTTTTCATTATATTTACATTTGATATTTGCTGTGTTCGGATATAAGTTATTATTGTCAACTTGTGTCGTGTCTACTATCTAGTGGTATCTGAGTCAGTTTATATTTTACGCGCACTGTGGGTGTCTCTACACAAGCTTGTGGTTGTTACTGTGGTTTATTTCTGTGTGATCATCGTCTCCGTGTACTCAGCTTGTGAAGTCTAGCGTTGGATAGTCATCACTTAGTGTTATCATCCATTTGTTTGTATATGTATTTATATGTATGTTTAACAATATTTCCAGGGACTTCATGAACCTGTGGTCATAGATATATAGATATAAGGGAGTATAGGTGATACTTCCCCCCTCACTACCTAGTGCTTATAGAGTGACTGGGTGAGTACAGAGTGATATTTTAGCACTACGAATTTACGTACACAGGGAGTGCTGGTGTACGTAGGGAAGTGACACAAAGACTAACAGCAGAGTCTTCACATTTATAGTTGGCTGACAGACAGCAACGTGTCCACAAGTACAAGATGCCTACTTTAATGGAATATATTGAAGCAGGTGAACGAATAGGCCTGAAGGGTAAAGAGTTACAAGAGTATGCCGAAGCAAAAGAACAACAACAGATTGAAAGAGACCAGAGACAAGCCGAAAGAGAACAGAGACAGGCAGAACTCGAGGCCAACCGCCTACAGGAAGTAAAACTAGCTGAAATGGAAAACAAGCGTCTACAGGAAGAGACACAAGTAAAACTAGCTGAAATGGAAAATAAACGTCTACAGGAAGAAAAGTTAGCTGAGAGAGAACAAAGACAGGCTGAAATGGAAGCCAAGCGTCTACAGGAAGAGAGAGAGACACACATGAGAATGGAAATTGAGAAAGAGAAGATCAAGTGTCAGATGCAAACTGAAATCGAGTTAAGAAAACTAGAACTAACTTCGAAAGGTCAAAGTGAGGAAAGCAGAAGACCGTCGCAGTCGTCACAGAGACTAAAACTGCCATACTTTACGGACCGAGACAACCTTGAAGCTTATCTTGACAGATATCAGGCATCAGCGAAAGTGTTAGGCATCCCCGAAGAACAGTATGCTATTAGACTAGGGGAGCTTCTTACGGGTAAGGCACTAGACACCATGTTCAATTTACCTGTAGAAGAAAGAAACAACTACACTATCTTACGTCAACGTTTGCTGACAAAGTTCCAACTAACTGAGCATGGATATAGGACAAAGTTTAGACAGTTAGGGCCAGAGTCACAGATTTTGTTAACACTGTAAAGAATACATTTAACAAATGGATGGAGCTTGCAGAAGTAGGGAAAGATTTTAATAAATTAGTAGATCTAATGTTAAGAGACAAGGTGGTATCTGCATGCAATTCTAACTTAGTAGCTTTCTTTGAGGAACGTAAGCCAAAGGACATAGACACAATGTCTCAGTTAGGGCAAAACTACATGACTGCACATCCTAACGTATCTATTGGGAAACTAATGAGTGAGGAAATAGTCTGTGCAGCGTACACTAAACAGGACCAGAATCCAGTCATCAGACCAAGGGCGAAAAGTGTGGATTCAGCACAGAAAGGTGAGCAGCAAGAACTTCAAGATAATGGTTTCCGAGGAAACAATGTTGGTAGAGTAGGACGGTACCCATATAGAAGAGGGAATTTCCAGAGACGTCCAAATTATGCCGGATGTTGGAATTGTGGGAGCTGGAGACACAAGGCAGCGGAGTGTGACGTGCAGCCAGCCAGTGAGCCAACAAGTAACGCAAGGAAGGAGATCACTTGTTTCAAATGTGGTAGGAAAGGGCATTTCAGCCATCAATGTAGAATGAGAGAAACAGAGCACTCGAATGCAGCGCAAGTAATTGAGACGCTGAACAATGAAGATTGTAGTGGGTGCAAACCTATTTTTGAAAAAGACAGTCAGCCAGTCCTAATATGTGGTCATACAGTGAAAGCAGGATCAGCAGTACATGAAGGAGGAAGTTTGCATCAGGGATTTGTCAATGATAGACCAGCGTTAACAATTAGGGATTCCGGATGTACATCTATCGGAGTGAGGAGAAGTTTAATAGATCCCTCGGATTATACAGGGAAAAAGATTAGATGCATAACATTCAACGGCACAGTAGAGTTCTACCCAGTAGCCATAATAACAGTAAAAACACCATATATCACTGGAAGAGTGACAGCGTGTGTTTTGGACTCACCAGTGGCTGATTTGATCATAGGAAATGTTATAGGAGTTAAAGATTGTACAGAAGAGGAAGTAGTTTATTGGGACCAAAAATATAGTGTAAGCAGTAATGAGGTAGTTACCACAAGAGAACCTACATTAGAGAGTATAGTTGAGATAGAAGAGGCACTTGAAGTAGACACAGGAACTCAGGACAAGGATAGTACAGCTGAGCAGATGAGAATGGATCCCAAATATAGTGCTAGTGAATCCCAGAGACAAGATGCTACTCTGAACAAATGTTCCCAAGGGTGTAGGAGAGTAGAACATAGGCAGTCAAAGAAAGGTAGATGGTGCTTCGAGAGGAAGAACAATGTTCTCACTCGCAGGTTTTCAGATAGTGGAACTGCACGTGGGCAAGGAGCAGTACCTTTAGCACATAGAGAACGATATACTAGAACAGCTCAGGATAGTGCATGTGCAGGGCACATAGGCATAAGGCGTATGCAGCAGAAAGCAAGGTGCCAGGTATATGGGCCAATATTGAATAAAGAGTTCAGACTAAACAGAGACTCAAGTGTAACGGTGCAATATGCAGATACGAAAGTTGAGTCAGGTCAAAAGAGTTTTCGCGACATTACTGACCCAGGGCTAGGGATAGCAAACAGATGTTGTAATTGTAGAGGTACCATGAGTCATGGGTACATGAAAGATAGACACAGCATCGACAGTAATCAGAGGTGGGTTAATGCAAGAACAGAACCACCTGATATAGGGTCGGTACACAAATAGTATTGTGTGGTCGTGAAGTAGTAAGAGACCTGTGGGTACATAAGTATAATGCTTTCCTATGATGTATTATTATTATGTGATGTATTAGTTCATGCATTGATACACAAGATAGATGGTTGTACTTATGTGTGATGAATATAGGAGTGTAATATGAGCATTTGATGTATTATGTAGTGTGGTAGCTAGAGTAAGGTGCAGCCATACTTAGGGCTACCCAGGCTATATGTCTGGGTCACATGTTTAGTAAGTTTTAGTCTCCAAATATTTGAAAACGAAGTTTTCTTTTAAGAGGGGGGTGATGACATAAGCCTGGGTCATTGACATTGAGTTGAGTGACCGGGCATGAGGAAGAATGGAGATGAGAGTGGGAGACAGTAAAGCGACTGACCTGGCTATGAGAAAACAGCCAGTCCTGAGAAATAAAATAATGGGAAGGGTGAGCGTGGACCCCAGGGGATGGGGGAAGGACAGTTTAGTTTTGTGTGAAGTCAAGGGACTTCAGGACAGTTGATGGGTAGATACCGAACTGTTCGGTAGTCTAAAGGGAAGCGGAGTTAGAGAGCTCCGTGTTGTGTTGTTCTCCGAGTTGTGAAGACAGGCCTGAACCCAGAGTGGGTTCTGTAGCGAGTGTAGGCCTAAACCCAGAGTGGGTTGCATAGTTGAGCAGTGGCTCCAACCCAATGTGTGGGTTGTATTGTGGGAGATCCAGCCGTGGATAGTAGCTGGATTACCTGTCTTGTGGATGTGATAAGAAGCTGGCCGTGAGAAGGCATTGATGTGTGCTGGTTAAAATTGTGAGGAGGATATTTATAATCTATGGATTACATTGTTTCTGGATATATACATATGTTCCGTGAGTCTGTGTTATTTTCTGTAATAAAGGATTATGTGCGCCAACTGAATCTTGTTTCATGAATGGTGAATATGCACTGCGGGGGTGAGTTACATTGCAAGACAGATATCTCCATTGACACACCATGAGTATCGTTACCTAGACAACGACCATCACACAATAGTATCATGAGCATATCATCTTAAGAACTTCGTGATATTATCATCAAGAAAACGTGTGACAATCTGGCGTCTCGTCGCTTAGTAAGGAGTATCTGGAAGGCTACGTACTGTCAAGAGCATTATAGACAGTGTTGTCATTATGAGATATTTGTGGGCTCCTCGCTGAGAGAGGGTGGACAGCGGAGTGTGTCCACCATATAAACACTGAGTTTTTCTCCGTGCGGGAACTGGCTACAGACAGTTCACGTCAAGTCCACTACAGGTGAATTGGAACCAACCATATCGCTAAAGCGAGTGGGGGGTGTCAGAGAAATAACGCAGTACAAATCGACCGGGAGAGTCCATTACGGTGACAGGTAAATTTGATACCAGACAGGAGTGCTGAAACTAGCAGACGCGGCGATGAAAGACCAGTGTTGAATCCAGAGTGGCGAGGGCAGCGTGTGTGTGTGTAGGACATTACCGCTGTGGGTGATAAAGACACGCCATACAGACTAACCGGGAGAGTCGATTGCAGTAGCAGGGGTCTTTGGTCACGGACAGCACAGAGGAAATGTCGCAGGGACATAATGGTGTTTGCAACAAGTGCGGTCAGTCCTAGTGTGTGTGTGTTTGACAGGATTGAACCAAAGATTGAAGACAGCGAGCAATTTCGTCGCAACATCCTGTGTGTGGGGAGAGTTTTGTGTGTGTGTGCTGATGCGACGCACGGTGTGGTCACGAGTCAACAAGTGAAGAATTCCGCCACAGCTAACAAGGGGGAGGACGGTGGAAATTGTGAGTTTCCACGAACAAATCGGGTCAGCGCTGTTTATGAGGACAGGTGAAAAGGGGATAGTAACAGTGCCCCTACCGCCAGAGTTGGGGCGGGTTAATGGTGGAAAGGGTGATTTTCCACGAAGTTAAAAAAGAGCAGCCGTGTCGGGGCTGAGAGGTTGGGTGGAAAGTGTTTCTTGTATGACGGGAAAGTGTCCGGTCATTTTACAGACAGTCAGTGTGGATTATTGTGACAAAGAAGACTGAGGTACTGACTTGAGGTGTCCGGCAAGGTCAAGGTTGCGGACAGTGGAAAGTTACTGGGATTTTCCACAGGAGATCTGTATAAACAACGTGTTTATGAACGAAAACCAGACTTTATGTGTCGTCTTTGTTGAACTGTTCTACTACTGTCATCATTATTCTGTTATAAGCGAACAATTTTAACGTGTCATCACCGCACACAAAGGGTGCATACAGTTGCCAAAAAGAACTGACGGTACAGGGTTATAGCACTGGGCATTTGCGGCCAATCTTTCCTTTGAACTTTGTCTTTCATCGGCAATCCAGAACATTTTGGGATAATTACCATCATCGTCAATTCGTATGACAATCGAAAGAACACTTTGGATAATTATTATTACCGTCAACGTTTCCGACAGTTGGAACTCGTGATCACAACGCGAAATGAAGTAACCACTGAAGTCGCTTTGAAATCTAGCGTCGTAAACATTTCGGAGAATTTAACACAGACATTTCCAGCATATTGTGAAAAACTATTAACAGCAAAATAAGAACTTTTGGCGACGGATTAATAGGCACATATTTGTCGGCCAACCAGTTACACATTATTTTTTTTTGCTCCCATCGTCATATTTATTGTTGTCGGGTGTTACGCAATTATTTGTATGTGGTCCAGTGTTTGTCAAGAGTAGGGGATTTTTGTGTTGTTTCTCGAAGGCCGGGAGACAGGGCGAAAAGTTACTTTCTGAGGTGCACCATATATAATGTCTGGGAAGAAAATCGAAAGGTCGGTTTATTTGGTTCTGCAGGGACGGTCCTGAATTATATAACGTGCCAGTTTGTGTTTAACGTCAGATCTGTGTATAAATTGATGCTATAATTTGTTTTCTTCTTTTTCTTCTTTTCATTATATTTACATTTGATATTTGCTGTGTTCGGATATAAGTTATTATTGTCAACTTGTGTCGTGTCTACTATCTAGTGGTATCTGAGTCAGTTTATATTTTACGCGCACTGTGGGTGTCTCTACACAAGCTTGTGGTTGTTACTGTGGTTTATTTCTGTGTGATCATCGTCTCCGTGTACTCAGCTTGTGAAGTCTAGCGTTGGATAGTCATCACTTAGTGTTATCATCCATTTGTTTGTATATGTATTTATATGTATGTTTAACAATATTTCCAGGGACTTCATGAACCTGTGGTCATAGATATATAGATATAAGGGAGTATAGGTGATACTTCCCCCCTCACTACCTAGTGCTTATAGAGTGACTGGGTGAGTACAGAGTGATATTTTAGCACTACGAATTTACGTACACAGGGAGTGCTGGTGTACGTAGGGAAGTGACACAAAGACTAACAGCAGAGTCTTCACATTTATAGTTGGCTGACAGACAGCAACGTGTCCACAAGTACAAGATGCCTACTTTAATGGAATATATTGAAGCAGGTGAACGAATAGGCCTGAAGGGTAAAGAGTTACAAGAGTATGCCGAAGCAAAAGAACAACAACAGATTGAAAGAGACCAGAGACAAGCCGAAAGAGAACAGAGACAGGCAGAACTCGAGGCCAACCGCCTACAGGAAGTAAAACTAGCTGAAATGGAAAACAAGCGTCTACAGGAAGAGACACAAGTAAAACTAGCTGAAATGGAAAATAAACGTCTACAGGAAGAAAAGTTAGCTGAGAGAGAACAAAGACAGGCTGAAATGGAAGCCAAGCGTCTACAGGAAGAGAGAGAGACACACATGAGAATGGAAATTGAGAAAGAGAAGATCAAGTGTCAGATGCAAACTGAAATCGAGTTAAGAAAACTAGAACTAACTTCGAAAGGTCAAAGTGAGGAAAGCAGAAGACCGTCGCAGTCGTCACAGAGACTAAAACTGCCATACTTTACGGACCGAGACAACCTTGAAGCTTATCTTGACAGATATCAGGCATCAGCGAAAGTGTTAGGCATCCCCGAAGAACAGTATGCTATTAGACTAGGGGAGCTTCTTACGGGTAAGGCACTAGACACCATGTTCAATTTACCTGTAGAAGAAAGAAACAACTACACTATCTTACGTCAACGTTTGCTGACAAAGTTCCAACTAACTGAGCATGGATATAGGACAAAGTTTAGACAGTTAGGGCCAGAGTCACAGATTTTGTTAACACTGTAAAGAATACATTTAACAAATGGATGGAGCTTGCAGAAGTAGGGAAAGATTTTAATAAATTAGTAGATCTAATGTTAAGAGACAAGGTGGTATCTGCATGCAATTCTAACTTAGTAGCTTTCTTTGAGGAACGTAAGCCAAAGGACATAGACACAATGTCTCAGTTAGGGCAAAACTACATGACTGCACATCCTAACGTATCTATTGGGAAACTAATGAGTGAGGAAATAGTCTGTGCAGCGTACACTAAACAGGACCAGAATCCAGTCATCAGACCAAGGGCGAAAAGTGTGGATTCAGCACAGAAAGGTGAGCAGCAAGAACTTCAAGATAATGGTTTCCGAGGAAACAATGTTGGTAGAGTAGGACGGTACCCATATAGAAGAGGGAATTTCCAGAGACGTCCAAATTATGCCGGATGTTGGAATTGTGGGAGCTGGAGACACAAGGCAGCGGAGTGTGACGTGCAGCCAGCCAGTGAGCCAACAAGTAACGCAAGGAAGGAGATCACTTGTTTCAAATGTGGTAGGAAAGGGCATTTCAGCCATCAATGTAGAATGAGAGAAACAGAGCACTCGAATGCAGCGCAAGTAATTGAGACGCTGAACAATGAAGATTGTAGTGGGTGCAAACCTATTTTTGAAAAAGACAGTCAGCCAGTCCTAATATGTGGTCATACAGTGAAAGCAGGATCAGCAGTACATGAAGGAGGAAGTTTGCATCAGGGATTTGTCAATGATAGACCAGCGTTAACAATTAGGGATTCCGGATGTACATCTATCGGAGTGAGGAGAAGTTTAATAGATCCCTCGGATTATACAGGGAAAAAGATTAGATGCATAACATTCAACGGCACAGTAGAGTTCTACCCAGTAGCCATAATAACAGTAAAAACACCATATATCACTGGAAGAGTGACAGCGTGTGTTTTGGACTCACCAGTGGCTGATTTGATCATAGGAAATGTTATAGGAGTTAAAGATTGTACAGAAGAGGAAGTAGTTTATTGGGACCAAAAATATAGTGTAAGCAGTAATGAGGTAGTTACCACAAGAGAACCTACATTAGAGAGTATAGTTGAGATAGAAGAGGCACTTGAAGTAGACACAGGAACTCAGGACAAGGATAGTACAGCTGAGCAGATGAGAATGGATCCCAAATATAGTGCTAGTGAATCCCAGAGACAAGATGCTACTCTGAACAAATGTTCCCAAGGGTGTAGGAGAGTAGAACATAGGCAGTCAAAGAAAGGTAGATGGTGCTTCGAGAGGAAGAACAATGTTCTCACTCGCAGGTTTTCAGATAGTGGAACTGCACGTGGGCAAGGAGCAGTACCTTTAGCACATAGAGAACGATATACTAGAACAGCTCAGGATAGTGCATGTGCAGGGCACATAGGCATAAGGCGTATGCAGCAGAAAGCAAGGTGCCAGGTATATGGGCCAATATTGAATAAAGAGTTCAGACTAAACAGAGACTCAAGTGTAACGGTGCAATATGCAGATACGAAAGTTGAGTCAGGTCAAAAGAGTTTTCGCGACATTACTGACCCAGGGCTAGGGATAGCAAACAGATGTTGTAATTGTAGAGGTACCATGAGTCATGGGTACATGAAAGATAGACACAGCATCGACAGTAATCAGAGGTGGGTTAATGCAAGAACAGAACCACCTGATATAGGGTCGGTACACAAATAGTATTGTGTGGTCGTGAAGTAGTAAGAGACCTGTGGGTACATAAGTATAATGCTTTCCTATGATGTATTATTATTATGTGATGTATTAGTTCATGCATTGATACACAAGATAGATGGTTGTACTTATGTGTGATGAATATAGGAGTGTAATATGAGCATTTGATGTATTATGTAGTGTGGTAGCTAGAGTAAGGTGCAGCCATACTTAGGGCTACCCAGGCTATATGTCTGGGTCACATGTTTAGTAAGTTTTAGTCTCCAAATATTTGAAAACGAAGTTTTCTTTTAAGAGGGGGGTGATGACATAAGCCTGGGTCATTGACATTGAGTTGAGTGACCGGGCATGAGGAAGAATGGAGATGAGAGTGGGAGACAGTAAAGCGACTGACCTGGCTATGAGAAAACAGCCAGTCCTGAGAAATAAAATAATGGGAAGGGTGAGCGTGGA
>OY992881.1:32017292-32032292 GCA_963921405.1 Cepaea hortensis
TGTGCGGTCTGGCAGGTAATGAGTTTGCAAAATATGTTTCGGATGAAAACATGAGAGATTACAGGCAGAAATTGCAGCAAAGGAGAATCAACTTCAGGCTGAAATAGAAAAAAAGGGACAAAGAACGTCAGCATGCTCTTCTTTTAGAAGAGAGGAAACTTCAGGCTGAAAGTGAGAATGTGTATACGAGCAAGATTGCCAGCCTCGAAGCTCCAGGGGCTGGAAGGATACTAACATTTGCAGATGATGTTCATGCATGCAGGCAGGGGAGGGACAGAGATTAAACAGCTCAAGAGATGCAGGCGACACTGGATAAAGTGATGGCGTAGTGTACGGAGATGAATGCCGTCATTAACCCAGAAAAAGCTTCTGTCTTGTGGTGCTCTCTGGAGAATAGGATTGTCAAAGCTGACCTCCCAAGCCTCATAATAAATGGTAGAGCTGTGAGTGGCAACGTGCAGAGTAGTAGGTAATGTTGATAACGAGGCGTTTTGAGACATGAGGTATGGAGGTATAGAGGGAGGAGCTGTAGGAGCCATGAGGAACGGTCGTATTTTAGTAAGCTCAAAGAAGGCGGAGTGGGGGAACATAATCTATGCATAATCGATTGGTGTGCGCAGGCTGTTACGGGTTGATGTATTCGTATCTTTGGTAAGATCGGCGAACATCTGTCAGCAAAAAGTCGATATTGTCCGTACCAGAAATAATGTGGTTTGTAAATTACACCTGTTGGCGATAGGTGGCGTTTTTAATCAGATCATCAGTATATGTAAACAATGAGAAATGAATTGAGACACGGGGGTAGTTGGTACCACAGTCGCATTGCAGATGGTGCGATAACCAATTCGGTAGAGTGTGACGGGGTATCACCAATGTGTAAAGAGGGTGCGTACTTGATGGGGGGGGGGGTGTGGTGGGATATTGTCAATGTGTAACTGGGGTATCTAACGGGTCTAGTTGGTACCATAGACCCTCTCATTTGGAGGTGACAGGTTCGAATACTGCCGTGTGGTGGGGTAGTGTGGCAGTGGGCGAGTGTGTAACGGAGCTAAGTGGTATCCTTGGCGGTTCGAATCACGCTCCTGGTCGATAACGGTGTCCACCCTAGACGGGGACTTTTTAAATGTCTACTAAGGGGCGGTGAGGGCTTAGCGGTGAGAAGTAGTTGGTCATAGGGGCTGTGGTGGGATATCAATGTGTAACTGGGGTGTCTAGTTGCTGCCATAGCGCTTGACGGGTTCGAGTGTGGTGGAGTAGTGTAGTAGTAGTCGAGTGTGTAACGGAGCTAAATGGTATCATTGGCGGTTCGAATCACGCCCCTGGTCGCTAACTATAGCCAACATAGGCCCCCGATGTTCGAATCCAGCGGTATCGCTTTGCTTTTTTCTCAAAAAACCTAAGTTCCACAGCCAGCAGATTCAGCGGGACTGTTCAATGTCTTCACATTCATACAAAAGTACAGATTCTATGTAGCGCCGCAACACTCTTTTTCACGTAGCAATTGCCATCTTTTTGCTGGTCGTTATGTTTTTCATCTTGCAAAAGGTTATCTTCACCACGGCGATTCTTGTGCTAATCTCTTCAAGGCATCTCCCATCAGTTGTTATGAATGTTCCGAGATACTTGTATCTATCTACTCACTTGTTTCAGAATATTCCCATTTACATGTATATTACATCGTGGTATTTCGTTCTTCCTAGTGACAATCATAACCCGTGTCGTTTTATAATTTAATTCTAACCCTAGTTGTTCACCGGGTGCAACAACCGCCTCTACTAAATATTGCAGATCCTGCGCAGTGTCTGTTGATTACATAAATTATATGAAGGCAGTTGACAATTTAAATTAGATGAAGTTATTTTATTACATAAATTAAATGAAGACATTTGACTAGAAATATTTAATAAAACGACGAAAAAACGGAGATCTACCGGCGTGAGAAAAGCTTATAAGTATGTTAATGTCAGTTCCTGTGAACATATTTACCAAAAGCATTCTGCATAGTATATGCATATTTAGCTTTAAGGTGAAATCATTACTGCTGTACCGATCGGAAACACGAAGAACAGGTAGAATCAGCGGGGAAAGAAGACCCTGTTGAGCTTAGCTCTAGTCCGACTTTGTGAAGACACATGATTAGTGGGGGTGAAATGGCCTTTGGTAATAAGCATATTAGAGTAGATGGGTGGGATAAGAAGAATAAGACAGCTTACCAATTCCATGGTTGTTTATTTCACGGACACCCCGAGTGCCCCTTGACTAAGAATAGAGATGTTAACCCCGTAAACAACAAAAGATTTACTGACTTATTTGCCAAGACACGACAGATACATGACTATCTAGTTAAAGAAGCTAAAGTTAGTGTAAGTTGACTATTTGTTGTTCTATCTGGGCATGGTATGTATATTTTCACCACATCTTCACTGATGTTTTTCATCTTGTCTGCTCATTGCGCCCGCTTCACAGTCATACAAAAGTACAGGTTCTATGAAAGACAGAGACACTTTGCGGTTATTGTTAACCAAAATGACAAATGAGAGGTCGTTTAATATGTAAGTATTTGTAAATAAATATACACAGGGCTGGCTGGTATATAATGATAACAAAGGTAGCTAGTTTTAGAAAACGAAATAGAAGTGCTACCATAATAATATCCACACAATTGGTGTTACAGATTTCGCCTACTCCTCACCAAAATCAGACACCGAAGAAGGGTAATGACATTTTTACAGTTGCGAAGTGCCGTATTAGAAGCCCAAATATTAACCTCAAGGTGCGGGTTATTCCAAATCTAGTGAGTGTCTTCATTCTGATCTAGAGTTGTTTACCGTGCCTCCCACGCAAACAGAGGTGGAATAATGACTATGTGTAGCTTAACTGTGGTGGCACCATCTGGAGATATTAATCAGATACTTAGTACCCAGTGAAGATGACAGATAACTGATGCGAGATATGGTCGCGTGGCCCTCAACAAAACATACATTGAAATAACGGTGAAATGAAATGTTGCGTCTCAGCGAAGCATTATTTTAGAAACCAAAGATTACAATCGATCTGAGAGGGTAACAATAGACAGGCTAATTCTACCAGAGAGGGGTGTCTTATACACTGGGTACCAACGACAGACAGCTGGCCAAAAAGAACAATACAGGTCTAGAGGGTACCATAGATCATATGGAGGTAACAGCTTCGATTCCGACGGGGTTGTGTGGCGGAAATATTGGTTGTGTTAATTAGCTGTGATGGAGTTTACATCTCCGATCAACAGGTTTTGAGAGGCCTAAATAGGCAGTAGTCTAAAGAATTCAAGTATATTATTACAAGTTAAATTACATAATAAAATAAATACAGTGATGTGTATAAAATTATAAAAAACAAAAAAGTAAAAAACACCAGTGTTACATTAGCAAATAAGTGAAAAACACAACGGTATGAATACATTGGTGTATTAGTTACATACAAATGGTACATACAACATGCTCTCATGTCAGCGTAACGGTCTAGCTGTTAAATCACATGACCACTATCTGTTCTATATTGCGACCAAATTTCACCGATCGCCCCTCACGGCAGCGTAACAGACTAACACTTAAACCAAGCGCCCGCTATCTGTTCTATATTGTTGCCAACAATTATGTGCATGCCGCCATCATTTGATGTGAGTTTGATGATGAAGCCTGTCAGGAAAAAACCATAGAGACATAGTAAAAGTGTAGTGAGAATACAACTCCAAGCGTATTGACTCTCGGTGTATCGTTATTCAGTTAACGTTTCCTGTTTCCTGCTCCAGTCTATTGTTGTAAAATCTTATCGAGGTGGACACTGTGGACCAAACCTACATGAGTGAAGTAGGATAGATACGGTTGTCATATGTGTCTTATAGGGCTTGGTCATTGGTTTTATAAAAACTTATCGATGGAAGAAAATGACCCTTATACTACAAACAGAATAAACATTTTTCATTCATTGGCACCTTGCCGTCTTGACAGACGATAGTTTGTGCTTTAAAAAGGCATAATAACTTTTAACTATGGCGGTAGCGAGTGTGACTGATAAGGCCAATTTGCGCTGTAAATGTCCGTTCACAGTGGGTGCATGTGAACACGTGGTCATCTCCACCATCATGCACCAAACATTTACATTAATAATAACCATAACAAACACATGACCAGCTACACTGGAGGTGGCAAATTGACAGTCTGCTTAGAGAAAACAGCGAATTTTCAACGAAAAGATAGTCTGTGTGTTATCTCCTTGGAAACGTAAATCTGGTTATATTTAAATAACCCTATGCACTCATGTCTCCCTTGAAAACTAGCGTAATGTCTGAAGAAGTTAAATTTGAGGCTTCAAAATATGTTTTCGTAGTATATGTATATATGAAGATATATACATGTGTTTTCTAACAACAAATTTCCGCATGCCGCGCTTTACATCCATACACAAGTATAGGTTCTATGAACGACACAACACCTACAAGTTGCTAACATTGGCACCGAGTTACCAACAGCATTTCTGTCTAGAGTCAATACCACACAACAAGACAATGCTTTTTCGGCCTCTGATTGAGGACAATAGATATAAACATAATTATGCAATGACCTCTTTACCACACTACCGAGAAAGTTAAAAATATCATTTTAAATACGCTGACGACCATAGTAACACAACCAGTTAATTCTGCTTGCTCACTTTGTGTAATACCCACACCTACTATAGATTGCAGAAAATACTCATTTCTACAACCAAGGTGAAAAATATCGGTCAAACTTATAAATGTCTCATCCAAACTTATGAAAAAATAGGAAAATTTGTTAACCTAAGGAGAAAAAATATTGACCCTGTAAAGAAACATTTACAACAAACTTATAAACATTAGGACAATTTGTTAACCTAATGAGAAAAAAATATCGACATAGAGAGCAATATTTCATCTAATCTTATCAAAAGTAGGAAAATTTGTCAACCGAAATGGGAAAAGGTCGGTCAAATACATAAATATCTCAAAAAATTATAAAAAGTAGGAAATAATAGGGGCCAAGTAAAAAATAGCTTACCCAGATTTATAAAAGGTAAGAAAATGTGTTAGCAAAAAGGGGAAAATATTGATCAAACTAAGAAACATGTCGACCGAACTAGGAAAATAAGTGAACCAAAGTAATAAAAATGTTGGGTAAATACAGAAATATGTTGACCAAACTTATAAATATCGCTGCTAAACTTATGAATACTAGGAAACTTTGTTAAACAAATGTGAAAAAATATCGACCAAACTTATAAAAATCTCCGCCAAACTTACGAAAAGTAGGAAACTTTGTTAAACAAAGTTGAAACTATATAGGTCAAACTTATAAATGACTCGTCCGAATTCATAAAAAGTAGGAAATAATGTTAACCAAAAGGGGCAAAATATTGACCAAGTAAAGAAATGTCTCGTCCAAAATTGTTAAAAGTAGGACAAATTTGTTAACCAAAGGTGAAAAAAGATCAGCCAAACAGATAAATATTTCAACTAAACTTAAAAACAGTAGGAAAAATGTTGCTTCTATAGTTATGTCAAACGTGTCTTGATCTTTTATTTGAAAAGACATTTCACAATACATAATCAGCAACGTCAGCACTTTCCCTCCTTTACATTACTGAAAGCTTCAACTTATCATTCCAGCGTTTCTGTTTAAGAACCACGTATACAGACTAATCACTCATCACTCCATACTCTTGATTTTTTTCTTTATAACACAAAGTGTCTCTGTCTTTCATAGATAGCTTTACAACTTTCCCATGTCACAGCACCAAGAGCTCCAAACCTTCGTTGTACATGAGCTTCAACGACATAGTAATAACAACATTTATGGCAATGCAGTCTATGGCTCCACCTGGGATAGTTTCGATATCATCTGAGTATTCGTCAGCAAAGATCCATTTCCTATAACTGATATCTTCAACTTTCCATACCACAATGTCTGCTATACTAATCTTCGATTGTTCCAGCTCTCAATACTGCAGGTGTTTTCTAGAAGTCTAGTGAAAATATCATTTCTCACTTTTTCCACTTATTTGCTAATGTAACACTGGTGTTTTTTACTTTTTTGTTTTTTATAATTTTATACACATCACTGTATTTATTTTATTATGTAATTTAACTTGTAATAATATACTTGAATTCTTTAGACTACTGCCTATTTAGGCCTCTCAAAACCTGTTGATCGGAGATGTAAACTCCATCACAGCTAATTAACACAACCAATATTTCCGCCACACAACCCCGTCGGAATCGAAGCTGTTACCTCCATATGATCTATGGTACCCTCTAGACCTGTATTGTTCTTTTTGGCCAGCTGTCTGTCGTTGGTACCCAGTGTATAAGACACCTCTTTCTGGTAGGATTAGCCTGTCTATTGTTACCCTCTCAGATCGATTATAATCTTTGGTTTCTAAAATAATGCTTCGCTGAGACGCAACATTTCATTTCACCGTTATTTCATTGTATGTTTTGTTGAGGGCCACGCGACCTATCCCGCATCAGTTATCTGTCATCTTCACTATCTGATTAATATCTCCAGATAGTGTCACCACAGTTAAGCTACACATAGTCATTATTCCGCCTCTGTTTGCGTGGGAGGCACGGTAAACAACTCTAGATCAGAATGAAGACACTCACTAGATTTGGATTAACCCCCACCTTGAGGTTAATATTTGGGCTTCTAATACGGCACTTCGCAACTGTAAAAATGTCATTACCCTTCTTCGGTGTCTGATTTTGGTGAGTAGGCGAAATCTGTAACACCAATTCTGTGTGGATATTATTATATAAAACTAACCACCTTTGTTATCATTATATACCAGCCAGCCCTGTGTATATTTATTTACAAATACTTACATATTAACCGACCTCTCATTTGTCATTTTGGTTAACAATAACCGCAAAGTGTCTCTGTATTTCATAGAACCTGTACTTTTGTATGACTGTGAAGCGGGCGCAATGAGCAGACAAGATGAAAAACATCAGTGAAGATGTGGTGAAAATATACATACCATGCCCAGATAGAACAACAAATAATCAACTTATACTAACTTTAGCTTCTTTAACTAGATAGTCATGTATCTGTCGTGTCTTGGCAAATAAGTCAGTAAATTTTTTGTTGTTTACGGGGTTAACATCTCTATTCTTAGTCAAGTGGCAGTCGGGGTGTCCGTGAAATAAACAACCATGGAATTGGTAAGCTGTCTTATTCTTCTTATCCCACCCATCTACTCTAATATGCTTATTACCCAAGGCCATTTCACCCCCACTAATCATGTGTCTTTACAAAGTCGGACTAGAGCTAAGCTCAGCAGGGTCTTCTTTCCCCGCTGATTCTACCCGTTCTTCGTGTTTCCGATCGGTACAGCAGTAATGATTTCACCTTAAAGCTAAATATTCATATACTATGCAGAATTCTTCTGCTAAATATGTTCACAGGAACTGACATTAACATACTTATAAGCTTTTCTCACTTCACACTCCGTCGGTAGAATATGCTGTGGGACCATCTCCACCGTATATAGCCAGACAGACAGACAGACAGACAGAAGACAGGCAGTCAGGCAGACAGACAGACAGATAAGAAGGTAGGTAGTTAAATGGGTAGGTAAATAGGTAGGTAAATAGATAGATAGATAGATAAGTTGAAGCTTTCAGTAATGTAAAGGAGGGAAAGTGCTGACGTTGCTGATTATGTATTGTGAAATGTCTTTTCAAATAAAAGATCAAGACACGTTTGACATAACTATAGAAGCAACATTTTTCCTACTGTTTTTAAGTTTAGTTGAAATATTTATCTGTTTGGCCGATATTTTTTCACCTTTGGTTAACAAATTTGTCCTACTTTTAACAATTTTGGACGAGACATTTCTTTACTTGGTCAATATTTTGCCCCTTTTGGTTAACATTATTTCCTACTTTTTATGAATTCGGACGAGTCATTTATAAGTTTGACCGATATAGTTTCAACTTTGTTTAACAAAGTTTCCTACTTTTCTTAAGTTTGGCGGAGATTTTTATAAGTTTGGTCGATATTTTTTCACATTTGTTTAACAAAGTTTCCTAGTATTCATAAGTTTAGCAGCGATATTTATAAGTTTGGTCAACATATTTCTGTATTTACCCAACATTTTTGTTACTTTGGTTCACTTATTTTCCTAGTTCGGTCGACATGTTTCTTAGTTTGATCAATATTTTCCCCTTTTGGCTAACACATTTTCTTACCTTTTATAAATCTGGGTAAGCTATTTTTTACTTGGCCCCTATTATTTCCTACTTTTTATAATTTTTTGAGATATTTATGTATTTGACCGACCTTTTCCCATTTCGGTTGACAAATTTTCCTACTTTTTATAAGATTAGATGAAATATTGCTCTCTATGTCGATATTTTTTTCTCATTAGGTTAACAAATTTTCCTAATGTTTATAAGTTTGTTGTAAATGTTTCTTTACAGGGTCAATATTTTTTCTCCTTAGGTTAACAAACTTTCCTAATTTTTCATAAGTTTGGATGAGACATTTATAAGTTTGACCGATATTTTTCACTTTGGTTGTAGAAATTAGTATTTTCTGCAATCTATAGTAGGTGTGGGTATTACACAAAGTGAGCAAGCAGAATTAACTGGTTGTGTTAATATGGTCGTCAGCGTATTTAAAATGATATTTTTAACTTTCTTGGTAGTGTGGTAAAGAGGTCATTGCATAATTATGTTTATATCTATTGTCCTCAATCAGGCCGAAAAAGCATTGTCTTGTCGTGTGGTATTGACTCTAGACAGAAATGCTGTTGGTAACTCGGTGCCAATGTTAGCAACTTGTAGGTGTTGGGTCGTTCATAGAACCTATACTTGTGTATGGATGTAAAGCGCGGCATGTGGAAATTTGTTGTTAGAAAACACATGTATATATCTTCATATATACATGTACTACGAAAACATATTTTGAAGCCTCAAATTTGACTTCTTCAGACATTACGCTAGTTTTCATGGGAGACATGAGTGCATAGGATGATTTAAATATAACCAGATTTACGTTTTCAAGGATATAACACACAGACTATCTTTTCGTTGAAAATTCGCTGTTTTCTCTAAGCAGACTGTCACTTTTGTCACCTCCAGTGTAGCTGGTCATGTGTTTGTTATGGTTATTATTAATGTAAATGTTTATTCTGTTTGTAGTATAAGGGTCATTTTCTTCCATCGATAAGTTTTTATAAAACCAATGACCAAGCCCTATAAGACACATATGACAACCGTATCTATCCTACTTCACTCATGTAGGTTTGGTCCACAGTGTCCACCTCGGTAAGATTTTACAACAATAGACTGGAGCAGGAAACAGGAAACGTTAACTGAATAACGATACACCGAGAGTCAATACGCTTGGAGTTGTATTCTCACTACACTTTTACTATGTCTCTATGGTTTTTTCCTGACAGGCTTCATCATCAAACTCACATCAAATGATGGCGGCATGCACATAATTGTTGGCAACAATATAGAACAGATAGCGGGCGCTTGGTTTAAGTGTTAGTCTGTTACGCTGCCGTGAGGGGCGATCGGTGTAATTTGGTCGCAATATAGAACAGATAGCGGTCATGTGATTTAACAGCTAGACCGTTACGCTGACATGAGGGCATGTTGTATGTACCATTTGTATGTAACTAATACACCAATGTATTCATACCGTTGTGTTTTTCACTTATTTGCTAATGTAACACTGGTGTTTTTTACTTTTTTGTTTTTTATAATTTTATACACATCACTGTATTTATTTTATTATGTAATTTAACTTGTAATAATATACTTGAATTCTTTAGACTACTGCCTATTTAGGCCTCTCAAAACCTGTTGATCGGAGATGTAAACTCCATCACAGCTAATTAACACAACCAATATTTCCGCCACACAACCCCGTCGGAATCGAAGCTGTTACCTCCATATGATCTATGGTACCCTCTAGACCTGTATTGTTCTTTTTGGCCAGCTGTCTGTCGTTGGTACCCAGTGTATAAGACACCTCTTTCTGGTAGGATTAGCCTGTCTATTGTTACCCTCTCAGATCGATTATAATCTTTGGTTTCTAAAATAATGCTTCGCTGAGACGCAACATTTCATTTCACCGTTATTTCATTGTATGTTTTGTTGAGGGCCACGCGACCTATCCCGCATCAGTTATCTGTCATCTTCACTATCTGATTAATATCTCCAGATAGTGTCACCACAGTTAAGCTACACATAGTCATTATTCCGCCTCTGTTTGCGTGGGAGGCACGGTAAACAACTCTAGATCAGAATGAAGACACTCACTAGATTTGGATTAACCCCCACCTTGAGGTTAATATTTGGGCTTCTAATACGGCACTTCGCAACTGTAAAAATGTCATTACCCTTCTTCGGTGTCTGATTTTGGTGAGTAGGCGAAATCTGTAACACCAATTCTGTGTGGATATTATTATATAAAACTAACCACCTTTGTTATCATTATATACCAGCCAGCCCTGTGTATATTTATTTACAAATACTTACATATTAACCGACCTCTCATTTGTCATTTTGGTTAACAATAACCGCAAAGTGTCTCTGTATTTCATAGAACCTGTACTTTTGTATGACTGTGAAGCGGGCGCAATGAGCAGACAAGATGAAAAACATCAGTGAAGATGTGGTGAAAATATACATACCATGCCCAGATAGAACAACAAATAATCAACTTATACTAACTTTAGCTTCTTTAACTAGATAGTCATGTATCTGTCGTGTCTTGGCAAATAAGTCAGTAAATTTTTTGTTGTTTACGGGGTTAACATCTCTATTCTTAGTCAAGTGGCAGTCGGGGTGTCCGTGAAATAAACAACCATGGAATTGGTAAGCTGTCTTATTCTTCTTATCCCACCCATCTACTCTAATATGCTTATTACCCAAGGCCATTTCACCCCCACTAATCATGTGTCTTTACAAAGTCGGACTAGAGCTAAGCTCAACAGGGTCTTCTTTCCCCGCTGATTCTACCCGTTCTTCGTGTTTCCGATCGGTACAGCAGTAATGATTTCACCTTAAAGCTAAATATTCATATACTATGCAGAATTCTTCTGCTAAATATGTTCACAGGAACTGACATTAACATACTTATAAGCTTTTCTCACTTCACACTCCGTCGGTAGAATATGCTGTGGGACCATCTCCACCGTATATAGCCAGACAGACAGACAGACAGACAGAAGACAGGCAGTCAGGCAGACAGACAGACAGATAAGAAGGTAGGTAGTTAAATGGGTAGGTAAATAGGTAGGTAAATAGATAGATAGATAGATAAGTTGAAGCTTTCAGTAATGTAAAGGAGGGAAAGTGCTGACGTTGCTGATTATGTATTGTGAAATGTCTTTTCAAATAAAAGATCAAGACACGTTTGACATAACTATAGAAGCAACATTTTTCCTACTGTTTTTAAGTTTAGTTGAAATATTTATCTGTTTGGCCGATATTTTTTCACCTTTGGTTAACAAATTTGTCCTACTTTTAACAATTTTGGACGAGACATTTCTTTACTTGGTCAATATTTTGCCCCTTTTGGTTAACATTATTTCCTACATTTTATGAATTCGGACGAGTCATTTATAAGTTTGACCGATATAGTTTCAACTTTGTTTAACAAAGTTTCCTACTTTTCTTAAGTTTGGCGGAGATTTTTATAAGTTTGGTCGATATTTTTTCACATTTGTTTAACAAAGTTTCCTAGTATTCATAAGTTTAGCAGCGATATTTATAAGTTTGGTCAACATATTTCTGTATTTACCCAACATTTTTGTTACTTTGGTTCACTTATTTTCCTAGTTCGGTCGACATGTTTCTTAGTTTGATCAATATTTTCCCCTTTTGGCTAACACATTTTCTTACCTTTTATAAATCTGGGTAAGCTATTTTTTACTTGGCCCCTATTATTTCCTACTTTTTATAATTTTTTGAGATATTTATGTATTTGACCGACCTTTTCCCATTTCGGTTGACAAATTTTCCTACTTTTTATAAGATTAGATGAAATATTGCTCTCTATGTCGATATTTTTTTCTCATTAGGTTAACAAATTTTCCTAATGTTTATAAGTTTGTTGTAAATGTTTCTTTACAGGGTCAATATTTTTTCTCCTTAGGTTAACAAACTTTCCTAATTTTTCATAAGTTTGGATGAGACATTTATAAGTTTGACCGATATTTTTCACTTTGGTTGTAGAAATTAGTATTTTCTGCAATCTATAGTAGGTGTGGGTATTACACAAAGTGAGCAAGCAGAATTAACTGGTTGTGTTAATATGGTCGTCAGCGTATTTAAAATGATATTTTTAACTTTCTCGGTAGTGTGGTAAAGAGGTCATTGCATAATTATGTTTATATCTATTGTCCTCAATCAGGCCGAAAAAGCATTGTCTTGTCGTGTGGTATTGACTCTAGACAGAAATGCTGTTGGTAACTCGGTGCCAATGTTAGCAACTTGTAGGTGTTGGGTCGTTCATAGAACCTATACTTGTGTATGGATGTAAAGCGCGGCATGTGGAAATTTGTTGTTAGAAAACACATGTATATATCTTCATATATACATGTACTACGAAAACATATTTTGAAGCCTCAAATTTGACTTCTTCAGACATTACGCTAGTTTTCATGGGAGACATGAGTGCATAGGATGATTTAAATATAACCAGATTTACGTTTTCAAGGATATAACACACAGACTATCTTTTCGTTGAAAATTCGCTGTTTTCTCTAAGCAGACTGTCACTTTTGTCACCTCCAGTGTAGCTGGTCATGTGTTTGTTATTGTTATTATTAATGTAAATGTTTATTCTGTTTGTAGTATAAGGGTCATTTTCTTCCATCGATAAGTTTTTATAAAACCAATGACCAAGCCCTATAAGACACATATGACAACCGTATCTATCCTACTTCACTCATGTAGGTTTGGTCCACAGTGTCCACCTCGGTAAGATTTTACAACAATAGACTGGAGCAGGAAACAGGAAACGTTAACTGAATAACGATACACCGAGAGTCAATACGCTTGGAGTTGTATTCTCACTACACTTTTACTATGCCTCTATGGTTTTTTCCTGACAGGCTTCATCATCAAACTCACATCAAATGATGGCGGCATGCACATAATTGTTGGCAACAATATAGAACAGATAGCGGGCGCTTGGTTTAAGTGTTAGTCTGTTACGCTGCCGTGAGGGGCGATCGGTGTAATTTGGTCGCAATATAGAACAGATAGCGGTCATGTGATTTAACAGCTAGACCGTTACGCTGACATGAGGGCATGTTGTATGTACCATTTGTATGTAACTAATACACCAATGTATTCATACCGTTGTGTTTTTCACTTATTTGCTAATGTAACACTGGTGTTTTTTACTTTTTTGTTTTTTATAATTTTATACACATCACTGTATTTATTTTATTATGTAATTTAACTTGTAATAATATACTTGAATTCTTTAGACTACTGCCTATTTAGGCCTCTCAAAACCTGTTGATCGGAGATGTAAACTCCATCACAGCTAATTAACACAACCAATATTTCCGCCACACAACCCCGTCGGAATCGAAGCTGTTACCTCCATATGATCTATGGTACCCTCTAGACCTGTATTGTTCTTTTTGGCCAGCTGTCTGTCGTTGGTACCCAGTGTATAAGACACCTCTTTCTGGTAGGATTAGCCTGTCTATTGTTACCCTCTCAGATCGATTATAATCTTTGGTTTCTAAAATAATGCTTCGCTGAGACGCAACATTTCATTTCACCGTTATTTCATTGTATGTTTTGTTGAGGGCCACGCGACCTATCCCGCATCAGTTATCTGTCATCTTCACTATCTGATTAATATCTCCAGATAGTGTCACCACAGTTAAGCTACACATAGTCATTATTCCGCCTCTGTTTGCGTGGGAGGCACGGTAAACAACTCTAGATCAGAATGAAGACACTCACTAGATTTGGATTAACCCCCACCTTGAGGTTAATATTTGGGCTTCTAATACGGCACTTCGCAACTGTAAAAATGTCATTACCCTTCTTCGGTGTCTGATTTTGGTGAGTAGGCGAAATCTGTAACACCAATTCTGTGTGGATATTATTATATAAAACTAACCACCTTTGTTATCATTATATACCAGCCAGCCCTGTGTATATTTATTTACAAATACTTACATATTAACCGACCTCTCATTTGTCATTTTGGTTAACAATAACCGCAAAGTGTCTCTGTATTTCATAGAACCTGTACTTTTGTATGACTGTGAAGCGGGCGCAATGAGCAGACAAGATGAAAAACATCAGTGAAGATGTGGTGAAAATATACATACCATGCCCAGATAGAACAACAAATAATCAACTTATACTAACTTTAGCTTCTTTAACTAGATAGTCATGTATCTGTCGTGTCTTGGCAAATAAGTCAGTAAATTTTTTGTTGTTTACGGGGTTAACATCTCTATTCTTAGTCAAGTGGCAGTCGGGGTGTCCGTGAAATAAACAACCATGGAATTGGTAAGCTGTCTTATTCTTCTTATCCCACCCATCTACTCTAATATGCTTATTACCCAAGGCCATTTCACCCCCACTAATCATGTGTCTTTACAAAGTCGGACTAGAGCTAAGCTCAACAGGGTCTTCTTTCCCCGCTGATTCTACCCGTTCTTCGTGTTTCCGATCGGTACAGCAGTAATGATTTCACCTTAACGCTAAATATTCATATACTATGCAGAATTCTTCTGCTAAATATGTTCACAGGAACTGACATTAACATACTTATAAGCTTTTCTCACTTCACACTCCGTCGGTAGAATATGCTGTGGGACCATCTCCACCGTATATAGCCAGACAGACAGACAGACAGACAGAAGACAGGCAGGCAGGCAGACAGACAGACAGATAAGAAGGTAGGTAGTTAAATGGGTAGGTAAATAGGTAGGTAAATAGATAGA